>CAJUYG010000780.1:116406-131770 GCA_910591675.1 Galerucella calmariensis
GCGACTTTAGTACCGGAAAATTTCACTATTTTGCTAATTATTGTGCATGATTGCGAAAGATTTCGCATGATTTCACGGGATTGCGCAAGATTTCCCATGATTTCGCGTGATTTCCCGTAATTTCGCGTGATTTCTATCAAAATTTACAGAAAACATTCTATATCTGGATAACGGTAAGGTTAAGGTATAGGAAAGTATACATGAATTTGCCTTATTTTTTACCCCTCAATGCATTAAAATGAAAAAAACCGGGTGGTTCTATTTAAGAAAATAAAGAAATATTATATTTATCAAGTTAAACTTTGAACACTTTTTATACACACCCTGTATAAAATGAAAAAATGTTCAACATAGATTCAAATACGTCTGACCTTGCTAAAAGCAACCGAATAGAAACCATTTAATATCTTTAAGGGAATCCCCTTAAAAAAATAATTTGTAAGGATCTGCAGCCGTCAAATTTTTTACAAAAAAATTAATAACTCAAAAAGTATGCATTTTTCGAAAAAAGTTTTCAGACAAAACTATACTAAAATTTGACGTAGATTTCAAAAATGTTTTAACATACAGGGTGCTTTATTCAAAATAACAAAGTTACAGTCGACTTCCGGTAGAACCGGAAGTCTGCCGTTTTTGAAAATATTTTAGTTAAAAAGATCGTATTCGAAAACCAAAACGTAGAAATTTTCATGATTTTACTATAAGTATTTTGCCATATACAGATAGTTTTAACTCGTCGTGGGACACCCTGTATAAACTTCATCCTCAGGACTACATATTATTATGTCCCTCTTACTCCTAGATCCTCGTTATTATTTATCTAGTATGTCAAATATTTCAGTACGACCGGCAGTCAACCACGCAGTAAGAATCAACATAATGTATGAATTAAGAAGATTTATCATACCCCCTGTAATGAACGGAATAGACGCCGAAGAGCCTATAGAATACCTTACGGAAATTCGACAAGTTTGCATTCTTTTCATAAACATCAAAGTAAACGACAAATTGTCTCCCGAACAAGGAGTCGATACAGCCAATAAAATATACCTGACAATTTGCAAGTGAGTTTTCGCAGAAATTCAAATACCGGGGGCGATTCAAAAGTTTCTACTTTCAGTACGCTAAAAGAAAAAAATGGTTGCGTTAATAAAATCAGCAATTTTGATAAAGATCTAATGCTATTAGCGATATTCGGACTTCGGGGTTTCAAGCATGAATTAGAAAGTCAGTTGGCCTTGAAATGTGCTATAGAATGTTGTAATACACTAAAGTCACATCGGAACATCAACGGCGTTGCCGCTGGGGTTACAACAGGTGAGTAGGAAAATTATTAGAATTATTTGCCCTACGTTGGGCGGAATTATTTTAGGAAAAACTTACTGCGGTGCCTTCGGACATACTTTAAGGCGTGAATACACTGTAATCGGATTGGTGGTAAATAAGGCGGCTAGATTAATGGTGGCGTATCCAAATAAAGTCACCTGTGACAGAGAAACGTTTTTACACAGCAAACTCGAATCAAGAAATTTTATTTTACAAGAATATAAACCTTTAAAAGGTATCGCGAATCCTGGACCGATCTACGAGTTCAAAGGAGTGCAAGCGTAAGGAATTTTAATCTTATACACCTAAAGTTCGCACCATATGGGAAACTTTGTTATTATCAAATTTAGGAAAAAAGCTTATTCTTCATAAAAAGTTCTGCATGTTCTAAAATCCAAAATACAATTATCAGATATCAATTTTTTTCAGTATTATACGAGCTTTCTCAAAAAATATGAACTTTACTCAAGAGTAAAGTACCTTTAAATTTGACAATATCGAAAAATAGTATTGAAAAAAGTTGATCAGAACTGAAAACTACGTTCAAATATGCAATTGCATCCATTTACATTGTAAAAATAGGTTTTCTGCTTGTTTATATACAGGGTGGGGCACTATGAACGAACTATTCTCTGATTTAAGAGACCTTTAATTTATCGATAAAAAATACAACAAAGCACTTACTGTCAAAATAACAAATTTTAAATTTTTAAAATCTTTCCATCGGAGTATCATGTCATGGGTAACTAGATATCAGCAAATAATTGAGTATTAAAAAATAAATTTAAAATTTCTCGAGAACTATCAGAGTTAGATATAGGCAACCCCAATACCAACTGAAAGGTAATAAATTCCCACGTTTAACAGACCCAACAGATACAGGGTGTTCCATTTAAATCAAGCCAGAAATTTATGTATTAAATGGTTAGTGTTATTCTGTCATATTAAAAACACCCTGTATATGATGGCATACCAGTAAATATTGGAAACGGAATGTTAAAAGCTTCTAGTGAGATGGTGTAAAGCAAATGTGGTTATTCGTTTTTATTTTGAAGTTATTGTATTTTTTCGGAGGGTCTACAAATTATGTAAAATCGATTTATCCTGGAAACTGAACTAGATAGGTATAGGGAAATGTTAATGAACTTACATTATTTTTAATAGTACAATTCAAAAATGTGATAAAATACAGGACCATTTAAAGGAACCTAACTTTGATACGGCACGCTTTTTTGGAGCACCCTGTATATTCCAAAATATTTTTAAATTATAGTCCTAAGTAATCTACTTAATTCTACGTCTTATTTTTTCTAATTTTATTTGCCGTTAAGACGCCAGAGAATAGTTCATTCATAGTGCCCCACCCTGTATATATACAGGGTAATTCATAAGTAATGGGCCAAATTGTAAATCTACGTTCAGAAGGCCAAAATAATAATATTTTCATTAACAATAATGGGTCTTAGTCTGCTCCTTACTGAGGTACAGGATGTTAAAGCGAAAAAAATAAAGTAGATTTTTGTTAATAGATCAACTTCTTTTCCACATAATGACTTGAAAATTGGGTATGAGCTAGTTTTTGTAAGGGTAAACAAGAATGTGTGAGAGGATTTGAGTTAACTCGTAGATGTCGCCACATGCGTCATATGAATTAGATGAAATCAGCTACAAATTTTTTATCGCTCATTATTTTACAACTTACCTATTTAATTTGGATAGCCCCATCATATCTGTAGAAAAAAGCTATACCTCTTTGATCTTCACTTTCACTTTCCACTTTACATTGACTTTTAGAAATAAAAAAAAGCACACACAAACACGTAATGGTCTCAAACAAACATATAAATGATACTTTTACGTCGATAAAGCAAATAATAGTTGATTAAAATACAATATAAACACACAACTACACATAACCTAATGCAATACCGGCCATATTGACATAAGTAAACACATAAGTACATTGAAATTTGAATTTTATTTTAAAATTTGGGAGTAATTTCCAATGGAAACTGGTTTATTTCCTATTATTAGTCATATTTACTATTATAAATTAATATCCAAGCAAAATATGAAATATGCGTGTACTCTATTAGGGTAACGATATGGTGCGAACTCAAATGGACACAGTGTAGATTATTTTGTAGGTTAATAAATGTGTTAAGATTTCAGTCGACGACCCCTATGGAGAATCCTTATCCGTTATTGGGACGTGAACAGGAGATGGATTTGTGCCTGAACATGGTGCGATTGGCTAAAAAATCGTACGAGTCTCGGAAAGTGGGAAAACTTTCAAACGCGTTGATCTTTCAAGGTGTTTTCAGACAAGGAAAAACGAGATTGTTGGACGAAATTATGTTTACAGCTTCCAAGCATTTTTCCGTGCAAAAATTCACGATATCGGCTTTTAATTGTGACGTAATAAAATCATTTTTTCTTATTCTTCCACTCTTTTGGGTATTTTTTTCGTAGGTTCCTTACGATGCTATACGTATTATATTATATCGTTTTTTGGATATTGCCGAAAATACGAGGGAAGAAATAAAACAGGAGAAAATTAAAGAAACAATCAATAACTCCGAGTTGTTTCCGTACTTGTGTCTTTTAAACGCCATGTTGAACGTGAACTTCCCGCGTACGACCAGATACGAATCAATAGGGAAGATGGACAGATATAAATGGCTGCAAAAAATGTTTAAGCATTTGTGTAAAGAAGTATAATAGCTTTTGATTAATTTGTACAGGGTGTCCCAAATCGGTGTGTTTTGCAAGGCATCAAGTCAGGCCTATCGCATGCTTCGAGCCAAACTTTAGCTTTGAAACAAAAACAACAAATTAAATCAATGCATGCAACTAAGGCTCATAAATGTGATATGAGGATCAAATAATGTCATATAAGGTGAATGAGAATTAAATAAGGAAACGAAAAACGTCAAAATATACAGAGTGTCCCATTTTAAACAACATAAGTTTGTATTATATTTCCTTAGTGAACCGCTAACAAAAAAATTTCTTTGCGCTACTGAGCTCTTTAATATTATATCTATCAAAAGTTTTTAAAACGGTTTTTTTTATATTTTTCTTAATAAAGAAGTTATAGTACCTTGAAGTTTTCGACAGTTTTCTATAATCGCCCTGTATCTTCCAGTTACTAAAGATTTAATAAGGTAATTGTTCATATAACAAAAAAATAAGTCACAACATCTTAACTACTTTTCTTCTATCTCTTCTAGTTTATGAGATACCCTGCAAAACACACCCTATATCGGGTGGCCAGCTAAGAACGGCCGTCGGCCATATCTCAGGAGTGGATTATAGCACATGCGATATCTCTTTCTAATCAGAGGTATCGTAAGAAATGGGTAAATTACTGGAATTGTTCTTTCAACGTCTAGAAGGCTGGTTCGCGTTAACAGAAGTTATTAAATTTAGCCTGAATATATCAATATAAAATATACACCTCCATCTATTTGTTGTTAGCGTAACCTGCAGCGTTGTAAATCCAGTAACTTGTATAAATTGTAGATGTCAGTCAAATTATATAGGAATATTTATTAATTTCGTTCGAAATATCTTCAAATATTAATATTTCAACTAAAATATTCGGACTGCTCTACCTTTTGTTTTAATATATCTATTATTTACTACCTTTCTTTGGTTTATTGTAAATTAAAACAGGCGAGCGAAAAAGTACGCTCTAGAGCGTAAATAATGTCAATTATGACAGATCGCGGAAAACATCAACTTTGCGGTTAGATTTGAGTGTGCAAAAGTCTACTTTGGGTAGTGATCGTAGGAAAAAGCTCTTTCAAACAACATCAAGTTTAATAAAACCGGTCAAGCAGAACCAGAATTACAGGCGTTTTTTCGTAACAACGTTCTCACTCTCCCCCACCCCTTATTTGAAGAGATAGACTTGAACTTGTCACATTAAAAATATGTTGATTTTGTCGAGGAATTTGATTATAATATTTAATATGCTCCTCATTTGAGTAAATTTTGAAAAATGTTGCGTTTTCAAAATTTCAACTGTCAAATACGCCCTCTAGCGGTGGACCTACAATACTGAAAATAATTACCACGCGTTTTTCGAGGCCATTTTTGTCATAAAATTTTATTTCCGGAACCTAAGGTATGGCCGACGGCCGTTCTTAGTTGGCCACCCGGTACATCAGATCTTTCCATTTAATTTGTTTGTAGATATTCCAAAATTTCTGGATATTATTAATCGATGATGGTCAAAACATCGATAACGAGTCTAGCTTATTATTAAATTATTTGATAAACTCTAACTTGGTCTTCATCGTGGGTACCATGGATACCGAAACGTTCATTTCCACATTAACTATACAGGTGCTAAGGAACCCGAAGATTAAAATTGTACAATTGAAAGCTATCGATAAATGGTATCATGTAGGATTGGCTTGTCAAATGTTGAACGTTGATGGTATTCCGGCTGAGTTAGAGAAGTGAGTTTTAATATTTTTCAGTAATTAGAAAATTTTAATGTATTTTTTTAAGGACTATACAACAAAAAAGTAATGGAAATCCTGGTTGGATTGAAAGTTTTCTCGTGAGCTTAATGCAATCCGGAGGATTAATTATAAGAAAAATAACCAGAGCCAATGCTTACAACCTAGGAATAGTAATTCCACCGTTATATATGACCATGAGGTAAAATTTCGTTTTTAAACCCTCTTTCTACGTCTATGTCGACAGAAACAATTATTTCCTTCAATTATTTTGGGAAATGAAACCACAATATTTATTATATTTTTCAAAATCTTATCATTAAGTTGATTGACACAATAGTTATTTATGATATAAGTGCGTGAAGTTACTTTTGCGCATTATATGAAATAATCCGTACAAATTAACAACAAATACTTAAAACAGAATAAAATGGGTATTTAAGGGGACCTCAGATTTTATAAAATTATGTAATACATCTGACGTTATAGATAAACAATTTGCATATTCCTCGGTGGTCTAGTAGTAAGCAAACCAGACTCTCACGCGGTAGACCAGGGTTCGATTCCTCGTGAAGAAGTTTTTTTTAATTGTTAATTTTATTTTTAAATAATTATTCTGCTTGATAATACAATCAATAAACAACAGGTAGACGTTTGAAATATTTAGCAGAATATTCATTATTATAGATAATGGTACGGTACCCTTCATGAGGGAGTGGCAACATCTACTTATAACAGCAACGTATATTTAAAAAGGGAAACCGCAGCAAGAGCTGTACGTTTACCACAAAAAAATTTGTGGAAACATAAAATTGAATTGTTAAATTTTCAATTTGAAGTTATATTACAGTTTATAGAAATTTTTATTTTCTAGATTTTTCTCAAGTGAGTCGTAGAAAAAATATGATGTTCGACTCGTGTGGATTGTCCATATCGCACTTGAACGATTGAGCTCAAACTTCGTCCTCGTGCGATATGGCCATCATATCCACACTAGTTGCACAAACTACTATTTCTATCTATATACATTTAAAAACAACCTGCCAAATGTCAAATCAATTTATCCATCCATTTTAAAGTTATCGAATTAAAACATTCAAGTTTTCAAAATTTCAACACCCTGTATTTCGAAAAGTAAATGTGCTAGACCCCTTAATCCTCATATCATTCTGTCCAATTTTACAAGAGGAATCTACATGCAAACGTTGTAATTACCCTTAACGTTCGAGATGCTTACACCATTTTTTGCGCGATCGTATTGAAATAAATTCCGAGGAAAATAATTCAAATTTCTTCGAAATGAACGAAATGTCAAAAATGACATTTATACTTCTCGGTCAGTTTAAAATATATTTTGCATTTTGGTGAAATTGTTTTCATGCTATTTATTACTTTTCGACGTCTGAACGGTAAGTAAACCACTTACCGACGTGTTAAACTTAGAAACCAGTAAACACAACCTACCGTCCTGACAACCGATGCTGTAAATAAACAAAAAAGATCAATCGCACATGCACGCAAGCAAGGCACATAACGAAGCAACGTAACTTAACGTAACGGTCAGATCTTTTGCGTCGCGACCCCCGGTAGCTTAAACCTAACCTGATGTAAAGAACTAAAGTTCCAAAAATTCTTTTATTACAGATTGTCTAAAGAAGAAATGAGTGTATGGGTAGAAATCATGGAGGAGAGAAAATTGTCAACTGAAGACAAGATGACTACTCGGTGGAAAATGTTTATAGATAGTTGCAGGGTGAGGAATATACAGTGTGTTTCAATTAGAATCGAAAATATTTAAAAAATTAGGGTACCACAGGGTACTTGTTTGATTATTTTAATATAGTCAAATGCAGTCTTATCTTGCGGGGCATACGATTCAACAAAGACATACCTACTCACAGTTTTTGTTTTCTTTTATTGCGTTTAATCATAACTTCCAAATAAAATCCGTAAGATGAATAAGACAGACAAATGCAATTTCGACGGAAAAAAGGATATGTATTTAGTTTTCAAGCGATTCTAAAAAGTCTTTCACCAGCGAAGTTTTCATTTAAATGTCAGTTATGTCACTTTGACAATTCAAAGTGACAATAATTATTTTTTTTAATATTCAAAGGAGAGCTATCCAGACTTAACGGTAGGTCGAACATTCACGAGTGTGGTCAGCGAAACGGACAAAATAGTGATTGGAACCGTAAACAAAACCTTCAATTTGGAAGACGTCGATCCCGAACTAGCTATAGACGTTATAATTTTGAAAATATTCGACGCCCTGACGTCCTACGAACAACTTTTATTAAAATGCAGCGCCGTATTGGGGGATACTTTCCCCAGAGACATGCTACTCTACATTATGGCATCGTCAGCCATACGAACTACTGCTCTAGGTAAGTAAAAAAAAATTTTACGAACAAAATTTTTTCTACGACTTTAAAATTTTTTTCAGCTGTAAAGAAGTTGTTTGAAATCCACGTACTGAGCTGTGCGAAGGGGGATTTCATTGAGGGCGGTCTCGATTTTGAAAAACGATTAGAAAATCCTAATAAGTATATGGACGTTAGATGTGATTGTAGAGGGTTGATTGTTGATGGTTTGTTTCGAATTTTGAAAAAAAATAAAAAAATATTTTTTTTCCGGTTTAGATTGGTAATTTATTATTATTTTTTACAGAAAATTGCCGAGATTTACCAAAATATGCGTCTTGTGGTTATTTGAGATTTCGATCTTCTGAATTTCGTGAAACTACGTATAATTTATTAACCGATAACCAAAAAAGAGAATTCCATGAAAGAGCGATTAGATATTTGGAAAAAGAAACCAGAAGGTATGGTTATTTTTTTTAATTTTTGATATATAGATTGCGAAACAGCTTTTCGAACCGTACAAATGATATTTTTGTCGAACTCATGCACTATTGGGTAAAACTAAACACTTTCATACGGCAACATTGTCCTTTACAGAAAAAATTCACTAGTTGGTGGTATTCAGTATGTTCCCAACATGGAAGGAGTGAGGGTGTTGAAGAAATAAAAAAATACAATCGTTATTACGTAGCCTGTACATCTTAAAATTCATTTTCGTCAGCTTGATCGCTTCTGACCAAGTTGACAATTAATTTCTAATAAAAGTTGTGGGGGTATAAATGAATTTTAATAAAATATACTTTGTACACCAGTAGCGTTTTTGCATTAGGGGGTATAATATAAAAATACATTTTTATACATACATATATGGATAGGGCCTTTTTTCTCATAACAAAAATATATACTTTCATAGGTCTAGCACTTATACTTTCCAAAATAATGGACAGTACATTCCCGAAGAATTTAAATCAGTATTTAGCTTAAAAAAGTAGTTGGCTATGCATGGCTTACTGCACTTGTTGATATTATCTGTCAAAACTAAGTAACTTCTAAAGTGATAGACAGTAAATGTTTAAAAAATAGGCGTCTGGATGTTCATCAACAAACAACATAAAAAGCAATGCAGTGTTTATTACGAAATAGAAACCGATTTGATATTTTCATAAATTTTAAGCAAACTAAAGTAAGTGCTCAAAATGACCGCCATTAGTTTAAATAAAAAGTTCATACCTTCTTAAATTTTCTATACAGTTTGAAATTTTATTATTATTTCGATGGTTAAGAAGTTCAATTTCAGCTTCAATTTTCTCTCTAATAGAGTACACGCATATTTCATATTTTGCTTGGATATTAATTTATAATAGTAAATATGATATCAAAAATTACTAATAATAGAAAATAAACCAGTTTCCATTGGAAATTACTCCCAAATTTTAAAATAAAATTCAAATTTCAATGCACTTCCGACCACTACCCTAGGATTTCCGAACGCTACCGATGATACGTGTGATGTCATGTGTCTTGTGTTTACTTATGTCAATATGGCCGGTATTGCATTAGGTTATGTGTAGTTGTGTGTTTATATTGTATTTTAATCAACTATTAATTGCTTCATCGACGTAAAAATATCATTTATATGTTTGTTTGAAACCATTACGTGTTTGTGTGTGCTTTTTTTTATTTCTAAAAGTCAACGTAAAGTGGAAAGTGGACATAAATATTCGATATTTTCGAGGAAATTTTAAAACTTTTGGAAGAATTTATTTTATTTACTAGTTCAGTGTTCATTGACGATTCTTTCATATTTTGTGAGTAAAGATATGGCTAGCGAAGGTTTTGTAAAAGCACAAACTGATAACTTGCCCAAAGTAGACTCATTTATGCTGTGCTTCTGCCCTTCTGGCAACAGCGATTACAATAGGGGAGCAATGAACATTCGGCCAGCCTCTGGAACTAAGTACACTAAGTTTTTCGCAATCTGTATTTGACATTTGTGACGAACCCTGTATAATTTTTGCAGATGCAGAGCTTGTGGAAACGGTTATTTTGTAAGACAAATAGGTGGTACAAGGGTTGATAACACCCTGAGAATCTACTCGAAAAAAGATAGAAAATTACTACTACCCGATATTACCAGCTTAGTTGATACTTTTGGTTCAACTAAATATCTACAGAGTTCGTCTTTTGTCAGCTTGGAAAGTATAACTTCTAGAAAATCCAAAGAATTTCAAAGAAGCCAAAAAGACGTTGTCTCATCGTATTCAACTGAAGCTTCAAGCTTTGCAGATTCCAGTAAGTACCTACCTCTATGGAGGTAATTTTCACTCAACACAAAATTTGCATTTATAGGACACATTTTATCCAGAACAACTGAAATGGGAATTCAAATAATACAAAGACTAAAAGACAATTTCTATCTGATGCGTACATTTTCAACCGTAAATTATTCTCAGTGTACCTGCCATCTTGTCTTGACCACCATGTATTCGCAACTAATCGACCATTGCAAAGGAGCAGGTGAATATTATTGACACCGAAAAAAAAGTTTTACCTACGACCCCCCCTGTAATCAGTCAATAACACACAGTCCGTATCCATGACGTCTATTACGCTCTGTAAAGTAAAACGCATGGCTTCTCTAGCAACTGTCAATAGACGTCGTCATTTTATTCAAAATTTACTATTTGAAAACATTCGATATGGCCACGTTTAACTATGAAAAGCCCAAAGGGCTAAGTATATGTATTGATTATAATTGAAAAATGGACTTTCGATTATCAACAATATATTAATAATGATTAAACGTTAGTTCTTTAATGTGCTTCTTTCATTGGTAATAGAGTAATAGAGATGGAGTTTACCAAGCACCTCTAATTATGTAACTGTTATTTTTTATGCTTCTTATGAAAAATACAAGTACAAGTAGGTCGTAGGTAAAGTATAGTACGCAGCTCGTGTTGTAGAGCATTTTACGCACTCACGTAACTTTTCCATTCGTGCGTAAAATGCTTCTTACTACACGCGTTACGTAATATACTATTATATTAACGTAAACATTTTTAGGTCTAGCTGAGAAAATTTTGAATGTCACCGTGGAATACGCGTATATCTGTATCGACAATATGAATATCCCTCAAGCTATTAAAGTCCTTGAAGAAGCTTTGCAACTGCTAGAGGTAATGAGTGATATACAGGGTGTCCCATGACGAATTAAAACTATCTGTATGTGGCAAAATACTTGTAGTAAAATCATGAAAATTTCTACGTTTCCGTTTTCGGATGCGATCTTTTTAACTGAAATATTTTCAAAGATGGCAGACTTCCGGTTCTACCGGAAGTCGACTGTAACTTTGTTTATCTTCTGTATGTTCCTTGTGGTATATTATTCTTTCTTTTTTTAATTTCTTGGGAAATTAAACCACAATATTTTTAACTTCTTTATTTCAACGTTTCGGTAGCGTTCCAGCTACCGTTGTCAAGAAAAATTAAGTAAAAATTAATTTTTATCCTTAACTGACACAACAGAAAAAATTTGACAACTGTTGTGTCAGTTAGGGATAAAAATTAATTTTTACTTATTTTTTCTTGACAACGGTAGCTGGAACGCTACCGAAACGTTGAAATAAAGAAGTTAAAAATATTGTGGTTTAATTTCCCAAGAAGTTAAAAAAAGAATGTAACTTTGTTATTTTAAATGGAACACCCTATTATTAATACATTTTTAAAATCTACGTAAAATTTTAGTATACTTTTGTCTGAAAACTTTTTTCAAAAAATGCATATTTTTTGAGTTACTGATTTTTTTGTAAATAATTTGACGCTTGCAGACCCTTACAAATTATTTTTTTACGAGGATACCCTTGAAATTATGAAAATGGTTTCTGTTCGGTTGCCTTTAGCAAGGTCAGATCTATTTGAATCTATGTTGAAAATGTTTTCATTTTATATAGGGTGTGTATAAAAAGTGTTCAAAGTTTAACTTCATAAATATCAAATTTCTTTATTTTTTTAAATAGAACCATCCGGTTTTTTCTATTTTAATGCGTTCAGGGGTGAAAAATAAGGCAAATTCATGTATACTTCCCTATACCTAAACCTTACCGTTATCCAGATATTAAATGTTTTCTGTACATTTTTAGAGATGCAGGATATATTACTGCAAATAAAGCACATATATGTTCTTGTAACAACTTTGCCATATTTACCATGTATTAAAAGCAAATTTACATAATCTTTTTTATTTCTTAGAGCTTGTATCAACGGGTCAAAATAAAATTTAGACCACACCTGCATCTCTCAAAATTTACAGAAAACATTCAATATCTGGATAACGGTAAGGTTTAGGTATAGGAAAGTATACATGAATTTGCCTTATTTTTTACCCATGAATGAATTAAAATGGAAAAAACCGGACGGATCTATTTAAAAAAATAAAGAAATTTGATATTTATGAAGTTAAACTTTGAAAACTTTTTATACACACCCTGTATAAAATGAAACATTTTTCAACATAGATTCAAATACGTCTGACCTTGCTAAAAGCAACCGAACAGAAACCATTTTCATGTCTTTAAGGGAATCCTCATAAAAAAATAGTTTGTAAGGGTCTGCAACGTCAAATTTTTTACAAAAAAGTCAATAACTCAAAAAATCTGCATATGCAAGTATACTAAAATTTTACGTAGATTTTAAAAATGTATTAATATACAGGGTGTTCCATTCAAAATAACAAAGTTACTGTTACTGTTGTATTGTTTTCGTTTTCCAGGGACCGATGAAAGATCAAATTGAATTGGATTGGATGATAGACTTGAAAAAAGGGAAATTGTACACGCTTTTAGGGCACGCTAGAATGCAAATCGAAGACGATGAGGCTTACAACTATTTTATGGAAGCATTAAAATTTTACAGCGTAAATTATCCGAAAACTAGAGGTGGGAAGAAAATTTTAAGGGCGATTTTTAAATTGAAACAAAATTTGAAATATTATTTGAGAGGCAGTAAGATTTCCAAAAAAATCGATGATGATTATGCAGAGTACAATAATGACGTTTCCGAATGCTTGTATTTCTTATGTAAATATTTTACGGTGAGAGGACAAATGAAAAAAAAAATATAGACATGGGCGAACGAATTTTTTTTACAAGGGGGTTTATTTTTTTAGAAAAAATCTCTTTGGCTAGAAGCCGAATTGACGGCG
Source organism: Galerucella calmariensis (assembly GCA_910591675.1). Lineage (NCBI taxonomy): Eukaryota > Metazoa > Arthropoda > Insecta > Coleoptera > Chrysomelidae > Galerucella > Galerucella calmariensis. The sequence goes on from CAJUYG010000780.1 coordinate 129,768, forward strand.
ATGTGGAGCTTATCGAGGGCCATAAAAACCGAAACGGATTTTGAAAAATTGTGCCTGGCTTACGGAAATTTAATATTCATCCAATCCGTCATGGGAAATCACAAATTTTGTTTGTACTTGGAAGTTTTCGCACTAAGATTTTGTCATAGAAAAAAGACGCACGTGGAAGTCGAGGAATTGAAAGCATTGGCAGATCTTTACTATGCAATATATCGCGTTAGGTGAGTAAATAAAATCGAACAATTACAGATAATTCCAATAATAAAATTCGATTTTACAGGATACGTCGGGCAGAAATCGACAAATGTCTACAAATAGGCTACGTAGTATGGAGATTGGCGGCGGCTTCTAGAAGCGATCATATTTTGTGTCGCACATTACCCGTACTAGCAATCATTGTACTGCATAGAAGACAAATTCCGGAATTCGTAAATCTACTTGGAGAAGTGAAATCGTTAATTAACCGAGATACTGACAATTCTGGTAGATGATATTTCGCAAGAAACTAACGTTTATTTACGATAAGTTTGCAATTTTGACATTTTTAGTAACAATTGCAGCCACTGAACAAAATCTAAATATCCAAAGTGTAAATGGAATAATTAATCATATAACGGGGGAAGTTACGGTCCAAAGGTTGGCTGCCGTGTCCGGGGTTGCCAGACTTATGTTGTCAAAATCAGACAATTTTTTTTTTAACACTGCACTCCTTGAACACTGCACTTAAATTGTTCGGTAGGTGATGCTGTAACCTTGCGACACTATATAGCGGACACTCAATCAAAATATGTTTAATTGTAATGGAATGCTCACATACTTCACAATACGGTTGACACTCCTTTGACAGTAGATATTGATGATTTTGCCATGGTCCAAACAAAGATTTGATCCCTAATATAATATTTTGAGAGAGAACGAGATAACGGTGAACCGCTAATTCCTATCATTTCTGTGAGAGATGTGAGTTTTTAATAAATACATTATTACTTAATACTGCAATAACCATGCAGTTCAACATGTGCATGAAGATAACGTTTTTCAGTTAAAATTAGGGTTTAAAATTTGGACATCTTGAAATTTATGTATTTAATTATCAAAATTTTATAATTTCTGCTCTTATTTTTGAGTTGAATGTACTCTTATACAATAAACAACTTATCAACATAATTTTATGCGGAAAAAAATTACAACGTGGCAACGATGTAAAACATCTGTCCTATTTTGTTATTGCAAACTTATCGTAATTAAACTTATAGTAATTCGAATAAAATTTATTATTTTGTAGAAAAGAGTTGGTACTATAATCTCTGTTTGATGGTACACATAGAAACGGGTCTAGCTGCTGAATCATTTACTAAAATTTTAAAGTACATGCAAGAGGAAGGATGGGAGCCGACCATCAGAGATCCCAATGGAAAACAACAATTAATTGTACTAATATGGTTATGGTGAAGATTTGACATTGAAACTTTTTTTCCCTATTTCCTCAAGCTTATTATTTTTACTTTATAGGGAGATACGAAACGCAAATTGGGAATCGGCTGTTGGTTGGCAGGAAGTAGCTTGGGAATTTCAATTGGACGCAGTTGTGGAAAATACCATACATCTAATAACCGGTCTGTATTTATTGGAAGGAATGATTATTTATTTGACGTATAAAATGGATAGAAAACATCTACAAGCTGTTACTCGAGCTACGAAGCGTATTAATGAGTTATTTTCCAATTTTGAAAAGTATGAAAAGAATTTCAAGTTCATTTTACCGAGGTAAGTAATCTGGAAGAGCGAAGGGGAACCTTATTATGGAAAAAAATGCCTGTAAACCCTATTAGACCAAAAATACAAGTAATTAGCAATACGACTGATTTTTTTATAAACACCTTGATGTATGTAGATTAATATAAAAAAAAATTTACCAGTCTATCGAGCTTTTTTTTTCAATATTTCACGCTGGGAGGAAGGTGGAGAAGATTAAAGAATACCACCGTGTAGGGGAAGTGTTT
>CAJUYG010000781.1:0-17858 GCA_910591675.1 Galerucella calmariensis
AAAAAAAGGCTTCATGTAAAAGTTGAGATTTATAAAAATATTTTAAAACTTTACTGGTAGTGGTTTTCTTGGAGCTGTGGGACTTTTTGGAATATTCTGCTGTTTCGTTTTCGTCGAGGTTGTCTTCGATCTAATTTTTTTCAAAGATACTACAGGCGAACATGGTGGTACAATTGGCAGTTGAATGTCTTCGTCGTAGTCTCTACCAACTTCATCACTACTATTAGAAGTATCGCCGTCATCACTGGAAAATAAAGTAACTGCTTTATCATAAAATAGACGCCGAAGTCGAAAATGAGCATACGTATGAAGTGACGGGTATATAGAATTGTTATTGAAAATATCCAACTTCAGTGTATAACAAAAAAAACTTACACTATCGTCAAATTCCCAGTGTCGTATGGTGATTGATTGGTTTAGTATCCCCTGTCAAGATTTAAAGTTCTTGGCAGCGCAGTATTTTGGCTTTTTCTGCTCTTGGCTGTACTATTTATATGAAGAAACTACCTAGTTGTCCTAATCAGTATTAACAGTCTCATAACATACTTATTGAAGAAATCCACCCTAGTCACAAGTGTTATATCTCAAGTGCTCGGTATATTCTAAGATACTGTGTGATGTAGTTTCCTCCTCTTCCATGTAGAACCGACAGATCAATCCCTGTAAATAGCAATGTGCTTCCTTAGGGCGCAGCTGCCAGTAACGGTTCTTGATATTTTCTTTATTCCCACTTATGTTTAATAGAGAGTTTTCGAAGCCTCTTGGACTTATAAAATCAAAAGCTTTCGCAGGTGGAGTTAACTGTTTGGTTAACCGATGTGACTTAGTTCGAAGATTTAACAGTAACCTATAAAAGCGGCCCTAACATTTTCATATCTTCTGAATGTTCCTTGTGGCATCACTTATTTCACTTATATCACTTGTTTCTCTTTTTTTTCTGGGAATCAAACCACAATATTATGCTATTATATTAAAAAAAACGAATTCATCTTGACAACGGTAGCTGGAACCAGGGTAGGGGATCTCTACAGGCGCGAGGGTGGTGCCACATAGGGAGTCCCGTCAGTACTAAAATTTCTAATTTATTGATAACTGTAACGCCGTTAGTGGTAGTTGCAGATTATTCCACATATATCAGCGCTGATATCCTAACGTGTTATTTATGATCCTAACCACAGATCTCCTAACCTGACAACTGCCTGACGTGTATCGTGAGTTTGTCTAGTTTTCATTTTTTAAAACTATTTTGCTTATTTGTGTGTGTGTGTGTTGACTATTCGTAGTTGGTTTTTATTGTTCATAGTGGGACTTTTATTTTAAGAGACAACGTTTAGAATATGTTTTGTGAAAGACTGTAATGTGAGGTGCTCCCGGTAAGCTCTATCTTTATAAAAAAACATGTCACTTTTCATTCATAAAAAGTGACAGAAGTAGTAATTCTTCCACACAGCTTTGAACTTCCCAGAATTGTTGTTGAATTCCTAACATTTATTTTCTTTCAGGTTTGTCATTGAATATTTAAAAAACGTTCCATTTATTAGATAGTTATTGGAACTTTTATAAGGTCAAGCTTATAGTGACATATACGCATGCGCATTTGACGTTTTAAATAAGGGAAACATTATTAAGGTTAGTGCTTGTCCTTATTTGTGCGCGATTACTTCAGGGCACTATCCTAACTTTATTTCATATTTCATATTTATATGTCACAATGTGCAGGTGATCTGTGTCATCTGTGACACCTACCTTAATATAATGTCATTATAGAGTTTCATGTTTCAATAACTCCAAATTTTAAGTCTGTTTTAAGATCGAGCACTATTTATTTAAGGTCATCACAATTACTGCAAGGCAGTAAATTCGTGTTTCCAATAACTCTCTATTGTATACTTTTTTTATCCAATAAAATATATAAACTTGATGATTATTGGTTTATTTTTTCCACTTCAGGAACTATATATTATGATCCATTTTTAGACATTTTATTCAATTTTACTTGACTATTTGATTGTTATTATCGTAATATCAATCTAATGTTGAGTAACATTAAATGAAATATCAAAAAATGGACCATAAATGTCATTTTGCAATTAAAGTGAAATTACAGTAATTTTGAATATGTCGCTAAAAACTGTAAAATTACAGGAATCTTCTTTTGCGGCTGTTAGCGAAGCTCACAGCCATCTGATTTCTGTTAGAGGTACTGACGGTACTCTCAAGGTGGCGCCACGGAACAGTTTCCATTTTATTATCTATGGCTGGAACGCTAACGTTACCGAAACTTAGAATTAAAAACTATAAAAGCATAACATTTTGGTTTCATTCCCAAAAAAATAAGAGAAAAAAGAATGTTGAATATAACCACTAAGTTTGAAAAATTTCGAGCGTTTCGAGCAAGGGTGTCTTTTGGTTATCTTTTTATTTAAAATGGAAGCTTCGTGGATGATCGTGGATGTTCTGTATATTTTGGAGCTAGTGGATGTGGGATTTCCGAGGCAAATAAATAATAGGTAAAATCATGATACTGACATAGATTTAGTTTTATGTTACTCATATAATTGCTCAATAATTTAGGTTATAATCACATCAATCACAAGTTGAAAGGATAGGTATAGTTGAGAATTTGACAGAACTTTTTCATATAAGGGCGATGATGCCAAGAGTAATCCTCAGCTAGGGTAGTGTGCAAATCATTTTTATTTAAGGAGAACTTTAGGTAATACATACAATTAAGTGATACCTACCCAAGGCAGCCCTAGGGGTAGGTTGGGACAAATGCCCATATGCAAAATATTTGATTCACAATTATTATTTGATTGCACTCTATAACCTTGTTAATGTTTCGTACCTTGAATAGTCACTGAGTTTAATGTTCATTGGCTCCTCTGCATTCGATCCTTCCTTTGTCAACCTCTCTACGATTTTCACTCTTAGTTTCTCCTGAAATAAAACACGTTCTTGGTCAAATTTAATTTATTAAGAAAACCATAATGATTCCAGTACTTTTAAGAGAACCAAAACGTATATGATACAAGCAAAAATTCCAATAAGGTTCGTGGAAAAACTAGAAGTACTTGTGATGCTAGAAAAACTGGAATAACTCGGTGGTAGTACCTTTTTGGGATCTTCGTCGTAGAAGTCCAACAGAGTCTGGCAAAAAGTTTTTCCCATTTGTTCGAAGTCTTGTATGCTAAAATGAGTGTCTGCTCTGGCGCCCAATGTAGAACCAGCTAGTGATGTTTCCAAAGTGTAGCTGTTAGCTATTCCCATCATCCACATCACTACTCTTCCTGTACCTTCTTTATTCTTTTGAATTTTAAACTTGCAACTTTCAAAAGAAAACTAAAAAAATTACATGTTTTTAGAAAAAATAATCAGACTGTTACGAACTCAGTGAATCAGAAGCCGGTCTTGTCGCAAACTATGAATTTTGGTGAATGCGCTTTCTTGAAACTTCCATAGAGAAATACAATGGTTTATTCGCGAATGTTATAGAATTCGTATAGTCGAGAAGGGTCTAGAGTTGCGAAGTACTATACATACGCGGATTTTCGAGTGAGTCGGGGAGTTGTTTGTAGTGTGTAAGTGTTTCTTCAATAAATCAATAGTAATTAGCCAAAGTGAGCGTATAATTCTATTCCACGGTAAAAACAGTTCAAATAAATAAGAAAAACATTATATTGGTGTCAGAAGTGGGATGATATAAATAAATAATTACGTAAAAAAATGGCTAAGAGACTATGCGACCTGAAAGTGACGAAACTAAAAGCAGAATTAGAAAATCGCGAGTTGGAAACGTCCGGAAAGAAGAGTGAATTGGTTGAGAGACTGAAAATAGCCTTGGAAAGCGAAGATTTGGATCCAAAAACATTCTTATTCAATGAAGAGTCGTCCACCATAATCTCGTCAATATCTACTTTGGAGAATGATATTTCTGCTAACATTTCCTCCATGGACGAGAAGATTTCTACCATGAAGAATGATATTTCTGATATGAAGAACGATATTTCGGCCAATATTTTGTCAATGAAAAAGGACATTGTCGAAAATAAAATTTCACCTCTGAAATCAAATATTGAGAAAATGGAGAGTGAGATCACAAGAATGAATGAGAAAATCCGGGAGTTAGAGAGAAAATTGGCAGGCTCAAGAACTCAAGGCATGCCAGCAGAAGAAAAGAAGATCGAGCAAATAAAACCCTGCAAGCCCAAGATAGAAGATATTGGCAGTTTTGCTCGAGTCAAGGCCCCAACATTCGACGGAATGATGTCGTGGACCAACTATGTTGAGCAGTTTGAAGCAGCCGCTAGAGCGAATAATTGGTGACAGGGAGAAGGCAGTGAACTTGACCATCGCGCTTCGGGGAGATGCCTTGGATGTGTTTCAGACGATACCTCTTGAAGAAACGGATGACTTCGAGCAGCTGAAGAAGAGGCTGGACATGCGATATGGTCACGAACATCCAGAACACTTGTACCAACCCCAGATGAAGAATCGAAGGCAGAGACGTGACGAAACCCTTCAAGAGTATTAAGTGGATACCGCCCGACTAGTCCGATTTGCTCACCCATCAGCACCAGAAAATGTGATGGAATGTCTAGGAATCCAGGCCTTTATAGATGGCTTACGTGACCCTGATATGCAGAGGACGCTTCGTTTAGCCCATCCCAAAACATTGGTCGATGCATTGAATGCTGCTCTTGAATATGAAGCAGCCACGAAAGCGTCAGGATATAACAAAGTTAGGACCGTTCAAGAAGAGGGTGACGAAGATAGATTTGACCAGTTAGTCAACTTAATAAAAAGTATGGTAGACCGAAAGCCGGAGAAGATTAGATGCTGAAATTGTGGCGAGCTAGGGCATGTACGCAGCTAGTGTGACCGCCCTAGAACTCCTGCAAACCAAGAACTCCAGTCTCAGGAAAACTAGAATGGGTCGGCCACAAGGGGACCACTACCCAACGGACGATGACTGGCGGATAGCGCGACAGATCGTCAACGCGGACAGATTGAGGTGGGCCATCTCTTGCTTCTCCCCCTTCAAATCACCAGGAACAGACGGCATTTATCCAGCTCTACTTCAGTGGGGCCTGGATGCTTTAACGCCGCACCTGGTAGGAATCCTCAGATCCTCATTGGCACTGAGGTATGTTCCAAAAGGTAGGAGAGAAGTTAAAGTTGTGTTCATACCAAAACCAGGAAGAATGGACTTTTCTACTCCAAAAACATATCGACCCATCAGCCTCACCTTGGAGAGGCTGTGCGAATGATATATACGAGATGCAGTGACTTATCGCCACGCCACTAGAGACAGATCAAATTTTATTGCTATAATAAAAATTTATGAGTTTAAAAATCTGTATATTCACTATTACGAAATGAGTGACTTCTATCATGTCAGAAATTTAAAAAAAAAACAGTTGAGAGAAATACTCTAGTGAAATTTGTTCATGTCGCGAACGTCACGTTGCCTTTGAACCCTCGTCCCCCCCTTGTCACATCTTGTCACACTCAGCAAGACCCCTCCCCCCTTGTGTGCGAACGTATTTTATGAACGGCCTCATGGGCAATGGAAGAAACTACCAATTTTTGCCTATATAGAGGAATACTCCAGATTAATAATTTTTATTCACCTTATCCGCTGCATTTTTATGTAACATCAAAGGAAAAACTTGTTCGTGTAATCTTCTTTCACTTCCTCGTCTATTTTCACAACCATATATAAAAATATTGTGTTTTCTGGAATGGGCGTGAAGATCACAATACATTGCTACACCACATTCTTCCAGCATTCTAGAACATAAAACATTGTTTTTCAAGATACTTCAAAAGAAAAAATAAACAATCAGTAAATATATATCGAGCTTGTTTTCCAGATTTTTTTCTTTCTGGGATCAAAAGTTACATTTTTTTATGTCCTGTCCTTTCTCACTTTGAGTTATCTAAGCCTGCAATTTTTAATTAATGCCACATGAGCACTATTCTAGTTTTAATAAAAGACGAATTAAAATATTACCTTCTAATCATTAACTTTGTATACCAAATGGAAGGATATGCATCTCTTATAACTGTTCGGTATTGTCTATTAAGATCTTTGGCTGAGAGACTACACCGGTTATTTCCTACTATAACACCATCTGGATTTAGCATTGGCACTATTTTAAAAATAAATTTATCTCTCAATTCTTTGGCCGAGCTACAATCACTTGAAAGAAAGTCCAATATCCCTTTCATTATCCATGAAGATGGAGTTTCTCCAGGATGAACACGGGCTGATATTACTATAGCACGCTTTTTCTAAAAAAAAATTATTATTTCGAACTTTTTGGTTCAATTTTCTGGTAAACAACAACTCATGGGAAAATTTTTATATATATGGGAGTTAGCCCAGAGCAATCGAAAATATTTCGATACATAAATTTTCTATACATGAAAAATACAAAAAAAATCGTGAAAAGGGTTTTTTTGGGACGAGAAATCGACTGACACAGTCAGTTTTTTAATGAAATTAGTATTTCGCCTTCAAACACTTTCTAAGGCTAAACTAGTTCATTTGCGTAACAAAACACATTTTTATAATTCACTATCGTACCCGACAGACGTTATCCTGTCTTGTCTTAAACATTTTGACTATTTTCATTTTGATTAAAAAATATTCCGTTGTTACTTATTTGGGGTGGAAAAAGCAGCTAGTAATTTTCTTATAGGACTGATATATACTTCTTAAAAATTCGACTTTCCTGAATTACTTTTTCGGACAAATAGGTACCATTTTTTTAAAATGACCTTATGAAAAAAACTCCTATGCTTAATATCATCACATCGGCACATCAGTTTAGTTGTTCAGAATAAACCCGATTGTAGTGCCACCTACCGCGACTAATTGTGAATCTAAGCCATCCAATTAGGTTGCTTCCATTAACTACGTGAGGCATTTATGAGAACTTTTTGCTTTTGTTTAAAGGTAATTTGTTTGTTCTTTTTTGTCTAATACTGTAAGAAGAATTAATTTTCAAAGATCAAACCATCTTTAATAGAAATTAAATAGGTATTCTCCATTTATATGGAGAATCAAATGGAATCGACAAAAACTGTCATCTTTAAATACCTACTTAGTTGTCACAAAACTGTCAGATTATATTAGAAGTTTTTAAATTGTAAAAGGCACTTTCAATCGTGCTTCGACAAAAATCCCGATTTCTATTGAAAATCTTAGTTAAACAAGACATATTAATAATATAAATAATAAGGATACTGACAATAGTGACGATTTTAACAATACCACAGATATTGGAAAAAGCTGCAAAATTATCTTTACATTTGTAAAAGATAGAAAAAGTATGAATTGGCATACGAAAAATTTATAGAGTGGAGAAGAAATACAAAAAAAAGGTAGAACGTGTCGCGGGACACACGGTAGGAACTTTAGTTCCTTTTAAGCAAAAGTTATGTAATACATCTGACGTTATATATAAACAATTTGCATATTCTTTGGTGGTTGAGTAGTAAGCACACCAGACTCTCACGCGGTAGACCCGGGTTCGATTCCCCGCGATGAATTTTTTTTATTGTTAATTTTATTTTTAAATAATCATTCTGCTTGATATTAATAACGACAACAGGTAGACGTTTGAAATATTTAGCAGAATATTCATTATTATAGATAATGGTACGGTACCCTCCATGAGGGAGTCCGACTGGCAACATCTACTTATAACAGCATCGTATATTTAAAAAAGGAAACCGTAGCATTATACAAATTGGACATTCGTTTACCACAAAATTAGTGGAAACATAAAATTGAATTGTTAAATTTTTAATTTGAAGTTATATTACGGTTTATAGAAATTTTTATTCTCTAGATTTTTTCCTAAGTGGGTCGTGAAAAAAATATGCTGCTCTACTGGTGTGGATTGTCCATATCGCACTTGAACGATTGAGCACTCCGCCTACGGCGTCGTGCTTCATCTTCGTCCTCGTGCGATATGGCCATCATATCCACACTAGTTGCACAAACTACAATTTCTTTCAAAATATGCCCTTTTACATTTAAAAACTACCTGCCAAATGTCAAATCAATTTATCCATCCATTTTAAAGTTATCGAATTAAAACATTCAACTTTTCAAAATTTCAACACCCTGTATTTCGAAAAGTAGCTAGACCCCTTAATCGCGCAAAAAAAATTATGGAAATAATAGTAAAAATTTATCCGAAATTCAATTAGATCACTAGCATTGCGAATACCAGCTTTGCATAGAATTTCAATATAGCATCGGGGGTTCAGAGGTTAGAATGCTCGCATTGCACGCGGGCGGCCCGGGTTCGAATCCGGGCATGAGCATATTTATTATTATGAATCGCTGCTTCGTAAACGAGAGAGAGAGACTAAGGAGGCACAAGCACGCAAAAGCAAGGCACATAACGAAGCAATGTAACATAACGCAGCGTAACGTAACGCGTAACGGTCAGATCTTTTGCGTCGCGACCCCTGGTCGCTCAAACATAACCTGGCGTAAAGAACTAAAGTTCCAATAAAATACTTTCAAATAAAATTATTCAACAGCTTTGAGATAGGATACTTTAGTGTTATTTTTTTTTGTTTTTTGTTTTTCTAACCATAAAAATAAATATTAAAATACTTCACTACTTGTATTTTTTAAATTTGTGCATTTGTAGAAAAAGTATGGTGTGCAACATGTGGGGAAAGTACTTTCCTCGCTCGTGTGTTTGCGGCACTCGTGAGAAAAGTTGAACTTTCCCCACTTGTTGCACAATATACCCACAATTTTCTACGGCCGTGCGTTTTAGCCCATTTTCCCGGACGCATTTTAGTTTTGAAAGTGTCACTTTCCCGCACTAGTGTGGGAAAGTGGAATTATACAACTTTTGACCTTATTAGATGCCAGCCGATGCCATGCTCATTGACGTCATTTACTTAACAGTTAACACCAAATAACTCCACTGGACCGGTGATTTTAAGTAATTTACAGAATCCAACAAATTGTGTTTTTAATATCAATATTTATAATAGTTTCCGCACTTGTTAGGAAAATGACTATTTTTCTCCTAATTTTTTTCTATGCAAACCTTTTCCTGACAATAACGAACTCATTTTATATTAAGATTTCAGTTAGGTATATATTTGTGCAAACATTTTTCAAAAAATATACTACCTTTGGTGGTTCCCCTGGCACCGGAGCCGACGTAATAGTAACATACTGAACGTTATTGCCAGCGAGAGTCTTACATAAAAGTCTAATTGTAGTAAATGTGGATTTCACTGGATGTGAAGACAAATCCAACAAATAATCCTGGAGATCCGAATATGTATAAGGATAACTTTGAGCCAAATATACCTCATCATCGTCGTGCGGAAATTTTACAGTAAACGTTAATGTGTAAGTCATTTGTTGATCGGGATCGTCCACCGTTCTGAAATGAAACAAAAAGTTATTTAAATTCCAACCAAAAATTAACTAAACTTGACAACTAACTAGGTAACAACATAAGTAACAGAACAATGCAGTAAAGTAGCTCGCAAGAAAAAAGAAATTTTTATTATAGTAAAGGTAAATCTTTTAAAATATGCCACAGATAATCAAAATCAGTAAAATAATATTAACTGCTATCATATTCGGTAGAGCATTCATTCTACCAGCTCTAACTAGTCATAAAACTAATAAGCATACCCATTGTCTAATGCTAGATTATAACTATTTTAGTCAAGAATTCATATAGAAATCCCTTTATGCGGAGCAACTGTTAAATATCCACTGAGATACAAAATGGAGTTCGAAACGAAAAAGATAGAACAGAACAATTAAATTATGCATGGGGAAAATATAAGACAACTGGAGCAAACCGGACCTAACTAAGATGCTAAAATAATTTAACTTTCAGTTTTACTAGGTGGATTAAACTGTACCTAGCAAGATTCTTCTTCACTTTTTTAACTCATTATACTTATCAATAGAACTGAAATAAAACTGAGCTTGTCTTCTTCTTAAAGATTAGGCTGCAGCTAAAACACATATGACAGAGGTAGAGTTTGTCTAAAAGCAACTTACACGTGTTTCATTTGATTAGGCATATGATATGCAGATCAGAGGAATAAGTCGGCAAGGGATAAGAACACGTGCTTTAGTTTATGTAATTGATTTTGGATAAACTTTACTTTTACCCTAGCCTATCGGGTAGCGGTAAACACTTGCTAAAGTAACAAAACATTCTCATTTTATTTCTACTTACACATTGTCGTTACAAAAATATGAAATATTTTGTCCGCATCTTCTCCAGCCAATACAATGTAATTGAGAATCTTTTTTGGAGTACATTAGTGGTTTCATTCCTTCATTATATAAACTACTTTCTTTTGAACAATTTGTAATAGAAAACCTGGAAAGATTAAAAGGTTATTATACGCGTGAAGAAGAAACTGAATTTTGTATTAAACATAAAAAAATAAGATACAAATTGCAAACAAATTATACCGCGGATCACAAGGGACAACCCCTCCACAAGCGGGACCCGTGACGAAAAGGCCCAGAATGGAGGATAAACCGTCCTTTCGGGATGCGGTCTCGTCGGAGAGGGTAGCCATAGTAGAGAAAGGGTATTCTAGCTCTCCTGCACTCCATCATAAAGGCATACGAGGAAGTGGCAGATGACGGACCTCGCAAGTGAGATTCATCAAATGCACCTAAAAACCCAAGTACCTCCCAATAACGCTGACTGGTTTGTGGGAGTGGTTCCATCGCTGGTTCCCTGGGATAACGCAAGTCTCAGCATCCTTCAGGCGGACAGCCTATCGAAGCCGGCCGCTGCCAGCTACGTTCATATCCCAGACGAAAATGTCGAGAGGTTGTAGGGTAAAGGATCCTAAACAGGCTGAAGGTGAGCATTCGTAAACTAAAAACATCGCTCTGGACGATCTGGGGAAACACCCCGATGGTAAGGGGTCAGAATTACAACAATGGAAGAGGAAATCCAGGAGTTGAAGAGGAAAATGGCAGACTCAAGAGCACCAGCAGAAGAAAAGAAGATCGAACAAATAAAACTCTTCAAGCCAGAAACACTCCCCAAGATAGAGGATATTGGCAGTTTTGCTTGAGTCAAGGCCCCAACGTTCGACGGAAAGATGTCGTGGACCAACTATGTTAAGCAGTTTGAAGCAGCCGCTAGAGCAAATAATTGGTCATACAGGGACAAGGCAGTGAACTTGACCATCGCGCTCCGGGAAGATGCCTTAGATGTGCTTCAGACGATACCTCTTGAAGAAACGGATGACTTTGAGCAGCTGAAGAAGAGGTCGGACATGCGATATGGTCACGAACATCTAGAACACTTGTACCAATATCAGATGAAGAATCGAAAGCAGAGACGTGATGAAACCCTTCAAGAGTATGAAGTGGATATTGCCCGACTAGTCCGATTTGCTTATCCATCAGCACCAGAAAACATGATGGAATGTCTAGGCATCCAGGCCTTTATAGATGGCTTACGTGACCCTGATATGCAGAGGACGCTTCGTTTAGCCCATCCCAAAACATTGGTCGATGCTTTGACTGCTGCTCTTGAATATGAAGCAGCCATGAAGGCGTCAGAATATAACAAAGGTAGGACCGTTCAAGAAGATGGTGACGAAGATAAATTTGACCAGTTAGTCAACTTGATAAAAAGCAAGGTAGAATAACGAAAGCCGAGGAAGATTAGATGCTGGAATTGTGGCGAGCTAGGGCATGTACGCAGTTCGTGTAAGCGCCCTAGGACTCCAGCAAACCAAGAACTCCTACGAGCTGGTGTGAGTCACCGAAATGCCCACTCCCTGTCTAGACGATCGTGCCAACCAGACTGCTCCCACTGCAACAAGGCGGAATCTAAGGAAGCTGCAGTTTTAAGAACTACAGTCAGCAATGAAGAATGGTCGCCCACCAGGATTAGAGAAGATCAAGAGAATGATCTACACCTAAAGATGATCCGGCAATGGAAGCAAGAAAATCGGCGACCTACCTGGTAAGAAGTGTCAAGATTTTCACCAACACTGGAGGCATATTGGGCTCAGTGGGACTCCCTTGTCCTGGAAGAAGGCCTGTTGAAACGAGTCCTTGAAAACGATGATGGTTCCGAAAATAGACGACAAATAGTTATCCCGAGATCGAGAGTAGCTGAGGTACTGAGGAAGTTACACGACAGTTCATCAGGAGGTCATCTGGGAGTGAAGAAAACCCTTCAGCGAGTCCGTGAAAGGTTTTATTGGATGAACAGCTCCGACGATGTGAAGGACTGGTGTAAGAAGTGTACGAATTGTGCTACGAGTAATGGACCACATCGCAAGAGAAAGGCTCCCATGAAACAATATAATGTTGGAAGCCCATTCGAAAGGATCGCATTAGATATCGCTGGACCATTTCCGACGATAGAAAATGGTGGTAAATACATTCTGGTTGTGATGGATTATTTTACCAAATGGGTAGAAGTTTACGCGATTCCGAACCAAGAGGCCACAACTGTCGCGGATGTATTGGTAAACGAATTCATTAGCCGATATGGAGTGCCCTTGGAACTTCACAGCGATCAGGGAAGGAATTTCGAAAGCCATGTATTCCAGGAAATTTGTGAGAAGCTGGGAATGAAGAAGACCAGGACAACGGCGTTGCATCCACAGTCAGACGGAATGGTCGAAAGAATGAACAGGAATAGGAAAATACCTGTCCAAAGTAGTTTCCAGCCACCAAAAAGATTGGGACCAGTACCTTTCCCTATTTGCATTGGCGTATCGATCTGCCATCAATGAGTCCATAGGTGAAACACCTGCGAAAATCCTATTTGGACGCGAAATGAGGCTTCCTTGTGACCTGGAAGAAGATCAACGACTCATCTATCGCATAAGTAAGATTCCCAATGGAAAACCGAAAGTAGTCCACCAAAATCGACTAGCGCCATTCGAAAGAGACCATGACAAAGAAGAAGGAGTAAACCATATCCGGGAAGATCCTGACCCTGCCTTCGAAGAATTTATGGGCGCATATGGAGGTACCGGTAAAGCTAGATTTGGAGTTACTACAGAGCAGCGACAAGATTTGTTCACGCTCACGGAAGACTATTCACTGGCACACAACATCCCAGCCAATATAAAAAATGCACGAGGTTTGGCATTCGTCTCTCGAAAGAAGTTTGGACAATCAGAAAAACTTTCAGAACAGATTCCGACCCCTGGCAAGACACTGAAATTCAAACACAATTCACGACACATCTTCTATCTGGTAACAAAGAACGAATTTCAAGATCGATCCACCTACCGGAATGTGTGGGAAGCGCTACGAAGTCTTCGAGACCACGTGCTGGAATCCAACGTGAAGAAACTAGCGATGCCTAAGTTAGAGAGCAACCAGTTGGATTGGCGAGTCATTAGGAATATGGTGGAAGTGATCTTCGAAGACACCGATGTCCACATTTTAATCTGCAGCTATTCCCCACGTAATCGGCCTGCTGCTCGGCTACTATAATACTCGCTATGGCAAGCGCATGCGTATGTTCTTCCTTCTCACTTCGGCTATTGACTGATATTGATTATCATCCTTATTTTCTCATCCCTTTCAGATTTGTTTGCCCAGCTATATAATTTAGATTTTAAATATTATAAAAAGGAGCCTAATGAGTTAAGACCAGGTGATCTATCAAGCCATTCGATCACTTTATTTACCATTTATGCATTTACGACAGATTCTTTTTTAAATAGATAGTAAATTGAACACATTCATATTATTGTTTATTTAGCTAATACCTAATACCTATAATTTATCGCTTACCTGTATAAAAATCCTTTTTTAACGTTACTAACTTTGAAATAAAACCATTGCATGTGTCTGTTTGTATAAAAGTCGGATCTAAGATGTAACTCGTAATAGTTTGGCGTTATCATAATGGCTTTTGCTAAATTACCGGATTCGAATCTTGATTCAAATTTTAAAGTATCTTCTTCCGGACAAAGATTAGAAGGCAAAATAAATTTGTTACCACCTACGCTAGATCGGCTAAACTGTAAATTAAAATCTCTCTTAATGGTAGAAAAAGGCAAAGTTTTGGGTATTTGTTTATAAGTTTATGATTTTTCCTATGTTTTTTATTTTTTATTCCGACGTTCCGGTAGCGTTCCAGCTACAGTTGTCAAGAATAACTAGTGATGAAATAATTGTTGGTCCCTATCTGACATCATAATTAACAGGCGACAGGCCTTTTCTTACGAGATCTACTTCAATATAATATACATCTACCATCTCTGTTAGATACAGGAAATATGAATTTTTTTGATTTAATAGTAAAATTTGTCAAGGCAACTAAAATTGATATTGATATATAGTTTATATATCCGTATCAGATAGCATGTGGCAAATACCGAGTGATGATGCAATTGCTACTATCACACACACATAACGACAATTGTTTCGTATAGAAGGAATCTTTATCGTCAAAAGTGAACAAGAAATCTCGATACACACTTAGTTAAGGAACTGAGGAAAATAGTCCAGATTCACTCTCAATACGAAGGAAAGACACATGTTAGCGATTTTGCCAATCGGTGCAAATAATTTGCCCGGAAATTACAGGTCTAGTGAGTTCAAGGTATCCAAGCCACCATTTTGTAGAAATCGTTAGAGCATCACAATAAAATACCAAATGTATAAAGAAGATTGATAGCGAAGCAATCAAATAAATCAATAACTTTAAAGTATTAATATAAGGCAGGGGTCTCCAAACTACGACCCGCGGGCCAGGTCCCTAGTCCCAGGACCCCTAACCAGGGCCTCCGATCCGGGCCGCGAAAAATAAAACTACATCCCTAGCACTACAACCTATAAAAAATTTAGACATTTTGTTGAAAAATGTGAAAAATGAAAAAGTTATCACCCAGTATAGTTGGCCCTCCTGAACTTACCCTAGCTATCAGTTTGGCCCTAATGCTCGCCGCTACGCGGCATCGTGCGTAACTTTTCCATTCGTGCGTAAAATGGTTCTTACCACACACGTTACGTAATATACTATAATTTGATATACTTTTTTATTCCCCTGTTTTGACTTAATATCAAAAAATGCACAGTGTATTTGGGACATAATAAGTCCGATGTCGATTTAAGTCTCGATTTCGATTTGTAAGTTCATTTTTTACGCCTGTTGACTAGACGCAAATATTGTTGAACTAAGATGTTCGCTTAAAGGCGGGGACACACATAACCGATCCACTCGATTCAAATGCTGTTCATTGTTCAGTAAAGTCATTGTCTATAAAAAAAAGACAATGGTAAAGTAATGCCATTTTTTTCCAACACACAACACTCGGCTGACACTCGGATTCGACACGGTGCGGTTATGTGTTACCCAGCCTTAATATGACGTTTTAATGTGAAAAACTATGTTGAGTTTTATAATATATCAAGCAGGAATTTTGCTTTGAATGAGAACATTAATTCTTACATAATTGACAGCACTGAGTGGAGTATAGTGAAAAATAACTTTTCCACATTCTTCACCAGATGGTTTTGGTTGACATTCGTTACCAGTGGGGATATAGTAAGGCTCATAAGTTGGAGGTAAGTCAAATATATGTTTTACTCGTTCTTCTAAAACCTGAAATATTTTGCGCAAAATTAGATGGTGAAGCATTTAAATTATCAACTTATTATGTTCCCAAAACTAATGGGATAATATACCAAACAATAGAGCATCAAAATAGTCTTTAACCAAATCCTGGTAGTGAAAGACAAACTTATTAAGTAATGGTAATGATGTCAAAAGACGAATTGTAGATAATAAAAATATAAATACAATGCATTTTTAAGCGAAGTGATTGGATAATTTTCCAAAATTTTATATCTCCGGCGTTTTTCCAATTATAGCATTGAAACTTCGTAAAAATTAAGTCCTTTGTATGTGGACGAAGAGCAGGTAACATGGAACAATTACTTTTGCTGCTATTGCCCTGCAATTTTTCAATGCAATATTTTGCAGTAGGTTTGAATTCGTTATAGATAGTCCGAGGTATTTTCGATTTCCGATGAATTGCTTAAAAGTATCCAAAAAATGCTAGAGAATACGGCCGAAAATGACATACTCTTTCCATTTCATTCTTCAATTAACTCAAATCTTTTGCATTTACTTAATCTATTGTCGGCTAAGATTATGTAAATAATCAATATCTTAATGTCTATTGTGAAATTTCTAATACGACAGCTGCTAAGGTATAATAGTTTCACAATGTGTAAAAGAGTAGACGTTTTGCCTTATGAATGAATAAATAATTATTTTTATTTTATAATATATATAATGGTAGTAGGTACATCAATAGGTTTATATTCATACATTTTTTTATTAATATCAAGTAGGTATTTGCAGTATTCTTCTTCTTTTTGAAGGCTCATTACATTCTACATCGTAACCATAATCATATCTGATAAACGATTTAGTACATGCAAAAGATAAAATAAATCGATTAATCAAATGCAAAGAGTGCATATGCCGCGCGGCAACGCACTGTCATTTTCGGCCACATTCCATAGCGTTTTTTGCCTACTTAGCAGCATTTTACTTGAAAAAACGACGAAGATTGAATGTTTGTTTAAATTACGAATTTTCCAGTTTTTAAAATTTTCTTCGCTCCCAGTTATCTAAATCACTACGCTGAAAAATGAGTTGTATCTGTATTTTTATTTATTAAAAACTAAAAAAATATGCTTTTTTCGTTTCAAATGTCCATAACAATTTCGTGAGCAGCATTTGCGGATCGAAAATATATCACATTCATACTATGTCTTTTCATACTACGTCTTTTACCTACGACCCCCCTGTAATCAGTCAATAACACACAGTCGGTATCAATGTAATGACGTCTATTACGCACTGTAAAAAAACGCACAGCTGTAAAGTGAATCGCACGGCTTCCCTAGCAACTTATAGCAACTGTCAATAGACGTCACCATTTTATTCAAAATTTACTATTTGAAAACATTCGATATGGCCACGTTTAACTATGAAAAGCCCAAAGGGCTAAGTATATGTATTGATTATAATTGAAAAATGAACTTTCGATTATCAACAATATATTAATAATGATTAAACGTCAGTCAGTTCTTTAATGTGCTTCTTTAATTGGTAATAGAGTAATAGAGATGGAGTTTACCAAGCACCTCTAATTATGTAACTGTTATTTCTTATGCTTCTTATAAAAAATACAAGTACAAGTAGGTCGTAGGTAAAGTATAGTACGTTACTCGTGTTGTAAAGCATTTTACGCACTCACGGAATAACTTTTCCATCCGTGCGTAAAATGCTTTTTATCACTCACGTTACGTAATATACTATTACATAATGGCATAGTCCCTTTTCTACTAGGACTTTTGTCAAAAAAATGTATCTATTGTTTGGTATATGAACTTCAAAGGGGTAAAAGTAAGAAAAATTAAATTAACACCTGGCATTCTGTGGGCCATCTAGGTGGCTGAAAGTCGAAAGGAACTTCTTTATTATTTGGAAACCATTCTTTTGTTGGCGACTCTCTAATTTTAAATCGCAGTTCATCTTCTTCCGCTGGGGTTTTAATAATGAAATTGGCGAAATAACTAGTAGAATTTGTAGCTTTTATTGGAAAAAGTGTTGCTTGAAGTGATTGAACGCTATTATCGGTTTCTGAAACATGAATATTTTACAAAAAAATGAGTCCGTTGAACTATAGGGAAACACGAATTTTTGACTGATTTTGCGAAAAATCGATAGTACTCACCTATTTTGAGAATAATCCGTCAAAAAATTTGCGGGTTACACATATTTTGCTGAGAAAAATCCAAAAAAAGAATTTTTTTCGCC
>CAJUYG010000781.1:19851-41395 GCA_910591675.1 Galerucella calmariensis
AAAAAAAAGCTCTTGTGTTTTTACTGTTGATAAATTTCATGTATTGCTCATCTTATTCAAAAAGTTCAAAATTGTCAAAAACTGTTATATTTTCAACTTAACCTCACTTCTTAGACGGTGGCTGAACAAGATAAACAAGCAGTGAACGTATTTACGCACACGACAAAGTAACAGTAGCCATCATTGACTCATTTCGCGAGGTTAGTAGGTATGACGTCAGGGTGAAGGTCAATTTTTTCTACTGTAGTTGTTAGTGAGTTTGGTCTAAGTTAGAGCTGTCGGAACTCAAAAATGTAATTTTTCAAGTCAATATCTTGGAAGCTATTAAATATAGAATAGACACTTTTAACTGGTCATAAGTTTTTACACGTATTCGTATCCGTATTGGAGTTACGTTGACGTAAAGAAATTGTCAAGAAAGCCTTTTTAGCAAAAAACGTATCGCTTCGTTCTGTTTCTAATTGTATAACCTCAAAGTTTTTTATTTTACCTTTTCATATTTCTGTAAAACATAAAATGGGGGCGATATTAAATAATCCATTGCTGCTAGACGAGGAAGATGATGTAATATAGCAAAAATAGCACAAATAGCACGGAATACTGACTTTGGTCGGGATACGGATACGTTTAAGTATACGGAGTAGGGTAGGTAACAATTCGCTCAACGCATCGTATCGGCTGAGACGTAACGGGTCTACACATGCGCAGTTTGTTACGTATACGGATACGTGAGAAATTCAAGACAAGCTAAGAGTTTCTAATAAATTTAATAGAACATATTTATAATTTTATGTAGAATCTGAAAATTTAAACTTATGCAGTGCTCTATTTATAAAATGGAAATTTCTTACTGTGTTGGTTTTTGGAGCACTCTGTATAGACAAAATAATTTTATAAGAGGCATAAAGGAGATGTCTCCCAGTGACCTGTCCACCTTCCTGAGAAGGACAGGATGGACAATGACCTAGGAGGACAACTCGGGAGGATGTACAATGGGTCACATGTGGCCTAAGTGCTGTGAGCCTACACACTCACCCTCCCTACTCTACAGATACAGAAGAGGCACCTCTTAACCATTAATAAGTTTCGTTAGAGAGAGGTCGACTCTCGCTTCGTCTCACGGCAACACTAACAAAAATTCTTTGGACAGTTGTTACTTTGTGTAGTATGTTTTTTAACATCAAGAAAAATAATTAGATATTATTTTTCTTGATGTTATATAGGGTTTGTTCCCGAAGCTGGCTTCATACATGTTGTTAACATTATCTGATATGCATGCGTGGACAGAATATGTTATCTATATAGTAAGCTCCAAGCAAATATGTGCTGGAGAAGTTCTAAAAAGTTTTAACTAAATGCAAGACACAATATACGTACACAACAACAAAATTAAATAAATATGACATAACCATCAGGAAGCAAAGTTACGAAAAAGTACAAATACAAGAATTATTTCAGATTAAATTTCTTTACGATTTCGGAGGTGGAGAACACGCTGTTACTAGTTTTGCAGCAACACCGAATAAATTTAATTTGCTTTGTTGGAAACATGTTGGAACACTTATTTTATATTGCGCAGACTCAAAATGTTCTTAACAGTCACGAATTCGCTTTGGGAACACACCTATGCCACAATTTTCCATTATCAAACTATGGTTTACTTAAATGATTTAGCAAATTACCTTAGGGTGGGTATATATTTATAACTGAAGGCAGGATTTGGAAAGGTTAACATTTTCCGTTCTTCTAAGCACATTTTTCATAATTTAAATATAGTTATATTTATTGAGAGAAACATTTTAATTTAATTTCAAAGTTATAAATCAGTTATATAAATAAAAGTACTAGATAAAATAATAGTCTGGAAATAGACGTAAGTAGTCAAAAACTATTCATAAATGGTCATTCTTAAAAATAGATATGTATAGTAATTCATCTATCTTACACCTTTTATAATATATTTTAGTAATCGGTACTTATATTAAAAATTTTAAAATAAATTTCCTACCTAGCTTACTGCCAACATTATTTTCGCTTTCCAAGTCCATAGCTCGAATTATTACTGAAAATTAACTTCATTTCATTACTTTTTTTTCGTGTTTTCTTAGATCGACGTTTTGGGCAACACCTAAATTTGATAGTGACAACAGATCAATTTACATTTCCATGGAGATAGGAGAAATGTAGAATCGATAATAGTGGAACTTGTACAATGGATGGGGCTTTCTCTCTCTTCTTTTTTTACTGAAAAAAATACCTACTTCATTCCTCCAATGCATTCAAAATTAAAACTCGGCAATTTCATATAAATAACTAAAACAATTGGAAATTAATCCTTGTGTATAAAAAGTTTTCAGTCAGCCCACGTTGACCCCTTTTAATAGTTGATCTTTATGTAAGCAGTTCGTATTTATCTTAAAATAAATCAGAAGAAAGAGAAATGCTTTTATAGCAGATCCAAAAAAATCGGGAATTATTCACCAGTATATAAATATATCTCATTTGTATTCCACATGAAGTTTTTAACATAACACTACCAATTACTTTAACCAATACAATATTGGAATACATTGCTGTCGAATAAGTGTCCAGCGGTAAGCAGCAAATTAGCAAATAACAGATGGCGCGAGAGCAGTTAGAAATTCAAAATAACAGAGTGTACGCCGACTGAGTTAAACTAACAAAATCTCCGTGCTTGTTTTCAAGAAAATTCAAAATAATTTAACATTTGGCCTGATTCTATAGGTAAGTGGTTAAAAGAGTGATTAGCGTAATAACGTGGTTAAGGATAAAATTTTAATCACTCGTCCAGTCACGCCATCCATGTTTCGAATTCTATAAAACCAAAATCAACCACGGTTATTAAATTTCGTACGCTTAATCACCGTGATTAAAGTAGTTTGAATGTATCATGCAAAGTTACCCGATTCTGGCGTTTTGACAGAACTTGCGCCGAAATGCATTAACGTCAAATTGCAAATTTGACGGGGTTATGTTATTCGGCCGTTATGTGGGCACATGTTCTCAGACTCCGAATATAGGGCATGTCCACGACAGTTGACATTGACAATACTTGGGTGGTAAAACAATAAACAATAGACATGATGAAAAATTATCAAACCACAAACAACTATTAACCCATATTATATATTATTAAATATGCAAGCTCAACAATTAAAATAACTTTAAAAGTACACTGAAGCAAAATCAACTAAAATCAAACACGATCTATGACTACTTCAAGAATTATATTTAATTTAACAAGTTATCTTCCTAAATGTGCCACTTGTGCTTTTTAAATGCTGCATATTTTATTTGTTGAACAAATAATGTTTATGTTTTGAATATAAATGCTTCCAGTTATGTATATTGACAAATACATGTTTCCAAATATATGTATATATATGTATATATGTTATACAGATACAAATATTTGATAATTACTTGTTTTAAATCAATTTTATTAACATTGAAAGGATTATACAATTAAAAAGATTATGATATAAAAAAATCATACCAAGAATACTTATATACTTTTTTGTACAACTGTCATTAAAAGTGACACTTTTAATGATAGCAAACAATGTTAAAAACGATTGTTTACATAGCAGCGTGTTAAAAATACTTTTAACACTAGTGTTAAAAATATTTTTAGCACGCTGCTATGTAAACGTCTGCCATT
The DNA here is from genome assembly GCA_910591675.1 of Galerucella calmariensis. Classification (NCBI taxonomy): domain Eukaryota; kingdom Metazoa; phylum Arthropoda; class Insecta; order Coleoptera; family Chrysomelidae; genus Galerucella; species Galerucella calmariensis. The sequence goes on from CAJUYG010000781.1 coordinate 23,534, forward strand.
CACAACAATCTTTTGATTATTTGAATACTAAAATGCATTTTGAATTTATTGTCATTGCAAATTCGCTCGTTTCATTATCAAAATAGGGAAGTTGTACAAAAAACATTGTATGGTATTTGTGTTAAAAGTGATTTTATTTTGTTCGTGAAATTGTTCAATTCGCTCCGCTCATTTCACAAACGTTTTCACTCACAAAATAAAACCTCACTTTTAACACTCATATCATAAATAACTATTTTCACAAACCACATCCTTGGCAACCATGCACAATAACGGTGACGGCTAACCTAACCTAACATAATCAAAATGTCAAAACATACTCAAAATCACTTGCACATCACTTGTAATCTGCTCTCAAAATTCATAACGCCATTTTTGTTTGTTTCATTTTGAAGGTGTTCAGTCGGCGATATTAATTGTGTTATTTGACCAATCGATTGTGCGTTGTGGTAATATTAACTATAAAAATATAGTGGTATAGATTATTATTCTTATAAAATGAATAAACATCCCGGTGGAGTGTATTGTTCATACAGAGACTGTCCAAATAAATTTTATTCGGAAAGAAAAGTAAAGTTCTTTCGATTTCCAAGGGACGAGAGTATTTAATTCAATATCCTGGCCTATGATAAAATAAATTTTAAAGCTTTTGATATTAACTTTGGTGCTACAAATTATTATCAAAATGCATAGGTTTATATTGTATTCCCTTTGATAATAAATAAATTAAGAATTATTTGTAGTTTTAAATTTGGTTGATTTTTGTAATTATTTGTGTTATATAAAAATGTATTTATTAATTAATCTCCCAAGAGTAATGACTATTTATAACAAATCATAGGAATGTACATAAAGGTATTTAATAAATACATAAATATATATTCGATTATGATTATTGTTTTAATTCATGGCGCAGTTTCAAAGATTTAGTGGAAACTTCCAAAAAAACTAGATCCGGCAATAGAAATTGTTATTGTCCCCGAGTCAACACTGCAATTTGGTAAGAAATTCAGAAAATATTTTAAACTGGCAACATCGCGGCCATACCGAGTTAAAGGTCCAAGGTCATTGACGACGGAGCTGAAAATCGTTTGATGTTTTACCGGAATTCGTATCTGTTCTCTTTATAATCTGTGCCATGGTTGCAATATAGTGTAGGTAGGTACTCATATGACGTTTGATGTTCATCTTCAAAACAACATAATAAACAGCATTATGCTGATACATGTAACAACAATAAATTATAAATTATAATCTGCTATCACATATACTGTTGGGTACAAAAAAAATTATAATTGTATTAGACTTTTCCCCAACTTACCAGTTAATATTGAAAGTAATTCAATAAGACTGTTCTGGGTTTAGCCGTAAATTTAGAATATTTCACAGTTGAATGTCTTCAGATGGACCTGTAGGAAGGACAGGAAATTCTACTTTTGCTTTTTAGTTTTTTATATATTTATATTTTTTAAATGCTTTTATTCCACTTGTATGAGTACTCACTGAACATATAAATTTTTAATTGTGATATTCAACAGAACACCACACTTCTCCATAAGTTGTTTTGGTTCTTTTCTGCATTCCACTTATAGCACAACTAACACATGTCATCTTCTTTGCGTTTGGAGTTTATAGTTTGTTTTATTGATGATAGCCAGTTATGGGCCATGATGAAAACTGAGCTATTCACAATTTGTATATTTCACCATCACTATCTTGAATTTGTCCTTCTATTTGTTCTTCTATTCAAAAATTGGTGTTGGCTCTGACCGTATAATTGGAATTATTTAAGAGAAGTAGGTAGGTACCTTCTTCATTGGATTCACTTTCAATCAATACCTGTAACTCCTTGATGTGCTGAGAATAGTCCCAATGACTGCTACACAGTGACACATATTCTGAATTCTCTGTGGATACTTATAATCATTTTTGAGGCATTATCTGTAAAAACGATAATCAGTTATTCAGGAATGGGCTATGTGCAATTATATACAAAACAATATTTAGAAATGTGTGAAATATTTTTTATTTTCATAATTCACAATTATATAATGATATTGAAGAAACTTACCTTTAACCAAACATAGCACCAGCCACACGAACTTATTTTTTTTTTGAAATTTGCTAAAGCCGAGCATAAAAGGTAATCTACCGAAAATAAGCGAGCCCTCCGTTTTTATAACCTAAAACTAAAATAATTCACCACCACCACGCCGTCCACGCGTATTATATTATCTATGGTCCACGCCACGTCGTTACCTTTTATAGATCAAGACCAAGACTTCTATAGGGCAGTTATTCCCCAAGGATGATAGATTGAGAATAGGATGGATTAATCCCAGAGCAACGCTAGCCATTTGGGTAACCAGTGACGTCACAGCAACGTTCTTTTGTCGACATCGGTGTTCCATCAATTATATGTTTATCTTCTCTTTCTATGTGCATTAAACAAAGACAGATTTTGAACTGTATTGTTATAGGTGTAACTATTGATAAATGAACAGCTGTTTCTAAGACGAAAATCGTAGCCGTTACTTGTTGTTGATAAAGATGTGTATTTCCTTATTTTAGCAAATAAAATTCTAAAGAAGGAAGAATTTCCGTTTAAAATTATTTACGATTTTTGTAAATTAAGAACAATAATAAGGCTGAATTTTAGAAACCTCCAGGCTGAAGAAACTAAAAAAAATTAAAAGAAAATCTGCGGAAAAGTCAGATTCTCAAAGGGCAAAAATGAGGAAACTTAATAAAATTGTTCACTAAATAAGAATATGTACTAATGTGCTACAATTTGCGGATGACACGGCGGTGATATCCTGGGGTGAAAACTTACCAACAACAATAAACCGATTACAAATACATGTAAATGATATAGTAACTTGGATGGTGTGCAGAAATCTGGCAGGAGCAAACTGCTGTAACCCAAAAATCCTAAGCTGGATGTACACTGCCATAGTGAGACCAATCATCACTTATGGAGCCATTGCCTGGTGTAGTAGAATTAGCCTATTGACGACGAGAGAAAACCTCTCCAAAATTCAAAGACTAGCCTGTATATGCATTACAGGAGCAATGAGAACATGCCCAACGGCAGCCATGGAAGTGATTCTCAAACTCACCCCTTTACATATGGTTTGACATACAAGAATGAAGGAATTAGTATTGAAACCGCTGCCAACATATATAAAATAATTTGTAGACCCATGATGGAATATAGTTCTACAATACTATATAATTGTAAAAATCCGCCTAGAAACCATATGAAAGTTGAAAGTAGGGGAGACAACCAGTCTTCGAAAAATCTCTAAAATGAGACATCCTGATAACCCACTGCATAATCCATCAAACAGACTCCTTTATAGTAAGACGGGAATAGAACCAATAAATGAGAGATTCAAAAAATTGTTCAGGTCCTTCTCTCTTGAAGAAAAGAATATTGAATTAATTCAACCTCACATTCTAGAGATCCCTGAAAATGGTCATCGTAGAAAACATCCACAGAAAACTCTGTTCGAAGAAATTATCTACATATCACGGCAATAATATGTCACTTAATATCTTAGTTTTTATTATGAAATTTATATATATATATATATATATTTTTTTTAACTTATATAGAAGATGTATAATGGATCTTGTTTGATGATATTGCATAATGATTTTAGTTTTCTTTGAATATAATAATTTGTATTGTACCTAATCTTAGGAAAATCAATGTATTACTATATATTTTGTAAATTGGCTGAAAGACCTCGGTTGATGGCCTGTTGATGCTTTAGTGTCAATAAAGTATACTTCTCTCTCTAAGAATATAAAAAATATAAAAATATATTGCCAATTGAATATTTCTTTTGTATGAATAGTTTTTGTTTTATTTGCGCATGTTCTTCAACTAACTAAAACATAAAATATCTATATAGTGTTTATATTATTTCATGTAAAAATACCAGTTTTGTCCTGTAATAATTGCAGATTAATAAAAATGAGTATAAAATTGAATCAGCCATTTCAAAAACCTCATAGATCACACAATAAGAGTTTTTTTAGGAATCAATAAAAGCTATTTCATGTACCAACAATGGACTTTTTTACTCTAAATTTAGTACATATTTGAGTTGCAAAAAATTAAAATATTGAATAACCTACACAGTTTATAAATAATAATAATGAAAGAAACCTGAAAAACTGATCATGACTTTAGCAAGAAATAGGGTAAGTGGAACATAATTTAACATAGTAATCATTTTTTTTATTGCTTATTGAAAATTACACTTAAAAATTAACTTATTAAAATTTCACATGTATTAATTTGTCATGTTATAATATCTATAAGGTGCGTACCTATATAAACATATTCTCCATCATTCTTATCCGGATTATCTTAAACATTTACAGTTGGCCAACTAAAAATGCTGTTACATAATGGCTTATGCTTTTCCAGAATACTATCCCCGAACTTGCTTTTAAATCACCCAATTTATTTTTATTATTTAAAGTAAAAGTCTTTTGACTTACATGATTTATACCCAGAATACGCATATACCTTAAAGAAATGATTTAAAAAAAACATGTTGAAAAAATGTGACTTAAGAGGTTTTACTTATATATTAAATACTTTATTTTTTTTGTTATTAAAAATAAATAAATAACCACGAATTTCACAGTTTCATAATTCGCGCAAGGCGACGCGCGCATGGGTAACCAGTGACGTCATCAAACTCGGCTGACACTTTTCAGCTTTTAATCAATCCTATTCTCAATCTATCATCCTTGGTTATTCCCAAAGTGTGCGCCGCAAGAAGAAACCAGTGCTGGGACTCTGCACACTATAGAATTCTACCGGTCGCTTTCTACAGTAGATAACTATTATTCCAGTCGACAACAGCCATAAATCTCACTCTGTTTTCTGTCGACAACTCTTCTTTTATTTCAGACATTACCATCAATCTGTAGCTTTTATGTAAATATTTCATAGTTCTCATTGTGGCTATGCTAAGTTTTTTGTGATAATTTAAAATTTTCGACGTGGGTAACCCTATAATAACTTTTATGTTTCTTGTGTGAAAGCCAATTGCGACTTGTTTTGCTATCTTGATTGTATCTTTTGTGTCAAATGTCATAAATTTGAAAATATAAACTATAAAATTATAGATATCTCGTAATCGTAGAAAACGACACGTCTTCATATGTAGAAAGCGATAACTATCAATTTTGTCGACAAGTCGTGTAGAATATTAGTCGATAGTAGAATTCTATAGTGTGCAGAGTCCCAGCACTAGGGCGACGCCAGGCGTTCCTGATAAGGTATAATTTGAGTTACGTTTGGCAACGCAGGCACCGCATCCGCTATCGATCGAGCCCGAGAGAGTAGAGCAAGCTTCTAGAATTTCCAGAAGCCCATATTCGACCTACGCATCGCTCGACGAGAATTTTAGCCAGGGCTCTTTGACAGTATTGGAGTTGTTTTCATTCATGTGTCTTGTAACTAGTGCCAATATATTTACAATGGTGTTAAATAATAAAGTGTTTTACAACGCTTGCGCGTTGCTACTAATGCTACTATAAAGTAGGCAAGTTGCAAAGCACATATTTTATACATTATACATATGCAACACTTTGTTGGACACAACCATATATGCATATTGCGAGTATAGGGGCGCCCTGACAAAATACTAAACCTGTAAGTGCGCCGCAAACTGAAAAAGTTTGGGAGCCCCTGCTACAGGGCATGTCCACGTGACGTCACAAACTATATTGACTGGTGGTAAAACAATAAACAAAGCATTCAGAACACGTGGTACTTAATAGTGAGGTTATACTGATTTATAATGATCGTGTTTGATTGCAGTGATGGGTAGTAACCGGTTAATAATTTTGTTAACCGGTCATTAGTTAGTTAGTAGTTAGTAGCTATCAATTTTTAACCAAAAAAATTTTTATTGGATATTTGTGTTCTGCCCAATATTACAGAAATTTTGACATAATTTAAACTTATTTGATATGTAAATAAAAGCTCCAGAATTCAGACGTCATCGACAATCGCGGACGTCAGGAGCCTGCGCAATGCTGTTTAATAGACCTGGAAAAATTATTGCGCAAACTCCTGATGTCCGCGGGCTAGAAAATGCTTTTTTTTCAAGTGGCCGCCTAAATTGTTAATCATGGTTAACTTCAAACAATGTTTAACTGAGCGTTTATTAACGCTAAATACTGGTTCTGCTGGTGGTAAAACAATAAACAAAGCGTTCAGAATACGTGGTACTTAATAGTGAGTTTATGCTGATTTATAATGATAGATCGTGTTTGATTTTAGTTGGTTTTACTTCAGTGTCCTTTTAAAGTTATTTTAATTGTTGAGCTTGCATATTTAATAATATATAATACTTATAGTTTAATAGTTGTTTGTTGTTTGATAATTTTTCATCATGTCTATTGTTTATTGTTTTACCACCAAAGTATTGTCGATGTCATCTGTCGTGGATATGCCCTATTACTTCATCATATATGCAGCTAACAATATTGAAAAAAATTCGATAATAATGGTTAACGAAACACGTGAACTTTGCTTACTTACCGGTTGATTTCTGCTCACGAAATGCAATTTTAATCGATGCCAAATAACAAAGCAATATTTAATAATATTTAAACCAACATTACACATTGAATTCAAATTCACAATACAAATCTGTAGGTACAAATATCCATAAATCTCGAAATTTTACTTGGCATTCTCACTTTGGAAATGTTCCAGCTCAAAACAAAACTGAAACAACTGGTCCATGTTTAATGATGAACTTTTTGGAGTAGGTACCTAATTATGTTTCTATATTTAACTTTTAGTAAGATCATAATAAAAGTTGAGATCATATTGCAAGATTTTATATCCTTTTTGGTCCACATAAATCTCAGTGAATGTATATTATGGGTTGGAGTAAATAAAATACCATGGTTGATAGAATGATGTCTAGCAGTGTAAAAAAAGATTGGTACATTGAAGTTAAAAATAGGGCATGTCCACGTGACGTCACAAGCTATTTTCAAAACTCACCTGAGCAGAAAAAACAATAAACATAGCGTTTAGAACACGTGGTACTTAATAGTGAGGTTATGGTGATTTATAATGATAGATCGTGTTAAAGTTTAGTTAGTTTTGCTCAAGTGATTTTTCAAAGTTATTTTAATTGTTTAGCTTGCATATTTAATAATATATATGCCTAATATAGTTTATTAGTTGTTTGTTGTTTGATAATTTTTGATCGTGTTTAGAATGGAGACTAATAGATAAGGAGAACCACAGACCACATTGAGGAGAACTTACTATGAAACTGATCATGGGAAACGTGAACTAACTCATACGGGAAAATCAACGGGGTAGGAGAAAATTGACAAAATCTGTCCTCAAAATCATAGACTAAATAGGTATATATTTTACTTCTCTAAGCTCAAAATCGTCTATCTAAGTAGTTTGTTTTTTGACCGCAGCGTTGCGCATTGGAACTCGAGAAATGCTCGAGAACACATTGTGAAAAGTAGAATTCGATAGATGGCGCTCTGAATGTCATCTTAGCAACGAGTAAAACAAATCAGCTGCCATATAAGACCTTTGATATTTAAGTGGTTTTATTTTGCTGTTTTAGTTATTTTCAGTGTGTGTTTTGTAAAACTTTTGCTTTTTCTTTGATTCTGCTTTAGTATTTTGTGTTGTTAAACTAAATTTTGACTCCTAATATTTTTATTATTTTTGGAATAATAGGTATGGTTGATATTTGTGAAAAGTACAACAAGCGTTCAATTAACTGTTTAATTTTAGACCTGATTTCGTGTAAATCATTTTTGATATACCTAATTATATATACAAAGTTGCAGGGAAGGTAGGTTTGTATTGAGTGAAAAGTACAACAAGCGTTCAATTAACTGTTTAGTTATAGGTCTGATTCCGTGTTTTTATTTTATTTTTGATAAAATTATATCTACAAAAGTTGCAGGGAAGGTAGGTTTGTATTGAGTAATATTTTAAATCTTTTATACAGACTTATTTTCTCTTTGATCTGCAATGGAAACAAAAAATAGAATAACATAACCTTTTCCATAATATCTCTGATTATATAAGAATATTACCTCAGAAATGATAGCAGTTGAGTTAAATAGGAAAACACAGTCTTAAACTTGTCACTGACACAAAATTAATCAAATAAAGTACGAATTTACGGTAATTACGTTGGACTTTCATATAATACAAAAGCAATGCAAAACGAACTATTTTACTCGTTGCGACAGTTACAATTTTTTCCGCCAGAGGTCTCATTGATTTCTACTCCGCCCAAATACAAGTATGAGCAATATTTGGTTTTGAAATTAAGTAAGCTATGAGAAATACGTCACTTTCCAAAGCAGTTGTAGAAAAAAGTATTCGGAAACGCATTTTCAACTGCTTTACGTTATGTAAGGTGAAGGAAATTGAGGCTAGAAAATATGATGATGCAAAACTCACCTTCACAGTCTTTAGCGGAATCTTCAGAGCTAATGAAGGACCACCGATATTGCGGTATCGGACCTCGTTACCCGTGACAATAAAATTGCCAGAGGGATAACCAAATATAAAATTTGATATATAGGGAGAGCAAATAAGTAGGAAAATAAATTTGATGCTGATTTTAAGTAACAATGACAATAAGTATTTTATTGAACTCAACAAAACATGAAACATATCAGTGTGAAATAATATACATTGTTTATGGAGAAATTCCCGGCATTTCTTCCGGTGCATACAAATAAAATATAATACAAGTTCAAAATATCAATACCCGGCAATTATTCCGGTGTAGACAAGTGAAAACTAAGTAACGTTTTATACCGTAAAATTAAAGAACAGTCCGTCACTATCTTCTGGCAACAATGTAAGGATACCGGTAGGCGATAACCGGCATAATACCCGAAATAAAAGAAAATGCTACTTACAATTTATGTAGACTACGAAAATGCACAAAAACCTAATACATGATTAGGGTGACACAGATTAAGCCCCATTTTATAAAGGCAAACTAAACTTATAAAGAAAGAAATATATAAAATTAGGAAATGGAGCATACGCTCATGGTTCAATGAGTTTACCTCACAGAGTTCAGGTTATAACTAACTTGTGACTGTTGATTTTTGCGGGAACGCGTCGAGAGCATTCGGTCGCGATCGCAATATGAGTCTCACGACGAGGGAAATCTAAAAATGGACAGGGCCGTAGCTAGGCCCACTATTGTACGAATTTATTAGGAAATTCGTACATAAGGAACTGTTTCGTACGCTTCCTAGGTTTTCGTTCGAGTGCGATATGGACAATCCATACGAGTCGAACAGTATATTTTTTCTACGACACACTTAATAAAAAAATCTATGAAAAAAAAAACATTTATGCACGACCGGGCGAAAAAGTCCAGATTATAAATACGTTTAGCGAGCGTAAAGTGTCACTTTACCGCCACCGGGCGGTAAAGTAAATCTCTTTCTTTTTTCTCTTAAAAATGCACATGTAGTTAGTAAAACAAACTTTGTGTGTGTGTGTGTGTGTGTTGTGTGTGTGTGTGTGTGTGTGTGTGTGTGTGAGATGGTCTTGGACGGTGTCCATTAACCACAGGGAGTATAAAAGTTTAGATATTAATCTGAAGGAAAAGTCTAGGGCCTGCGGGGGATAGAAAAGTTTACAGTGATGGGTATTTTGTTAACCTGTCATTTTTAACCAAAAAAAATTGATCTTCAGATATTTGAGCTCTGCCCAATATTACAAAAATTTTGACATAATTTAAGCTTATTTGAGATGTAAGTAAAGGTTCCCGAATTCAGAAGTCATCGACAGTCGGGGACGTCAAGAGTCTGCGCAATGCTATTTAATAAACCTGGAAAAATTACTGCGCAAACTCCTTTTTAACTTAGCGTTAATTAACGCTAAAAACTGGTTAATAACGTGGATCACTGAGAAAAAAAAACAACTATTATAGCGTTTTCTGCTTCACCAGTGCAAGAGCGCACTGAGTGCAACAAGTGACGTGATGCACTTTTGCGGGTTATCCGAGGAATAAGCAGAAAACGAAAGACGAAAGCTCTATTCAGTGCACTTTAACCAGAGATATCTGACAGCTACATTTCGCTCACAATAACCCTAACCTCTACAAAAGCAATAAAAAGAAATGATCTCAGTTCCTAATCCAAGAATAATAGAATATAAAATAATAAAATAACAATATTTAATTAAAATTAGAATTAAGGATGGAAACCAAAAATATTATTTTTTACAACTTGTTCCACATAACTCTCAATTCGTGGTTTATTTTCGACATTTTCTTTGGTCAAAAATTGTATTTCATTATCAGTAACAGATGAAGAGGATTCTAGAAACCCTTCACAAAAAGTAAGTAAACATCAGCCATATTTGCACTGGAACTGATGCACCGACTCCCGGAGCCAGTGTCGATAAAGTTGCCCCAGGTGCGCACTGAGAGCAAAGTAGACGTAAGCAGAAAACGCCAACACTCAAAAAGTTCGCACTAAAAAAGTAACCGGAAAACGATACACCCGAAAGGTGCAGCACTAGTGCGCACCAGTGCAACAAGCAGAAAAGTCTCCATGGTGGCATGGTGCAAGGATGTTAGATTCTAACATCCTTGGGCATGGTGTTTAGCCAGTGTTTAGCATTTTGTTCCTCACGGGTATTGTCAATGTCAACTGTCGTGGACAAGCAGAGAAATTTGTCTATTTTGAGGTTAAAAACATAAACTTGAAAAGTTCATGTTAACAGCATGGTTCGAAAGAAAATAGATAATAGAATTCGGGTATTAATCGAAAATGGGGTTAAACTTGGTCATAGAACGTTATTTGTCATTGTTGGTGATAAAGGAAAAGATCAGGTGAGAGGAACATATGAATTTATAATATAATAGTAATTTTCATTTAAAATGGTTAACTTTCAGGTAGTGATTTTACACCACATGTTGGCTAAGGCAGATGTTAAAGCTAGACCAACTGTATTATGGTGTTACAAAAAAGAACTCGGATTTAGCAGTCATAGAAAAAAAAGAATGAAGCAAATTCAGCACAAAGTTCAAGCAGGAAAATTGAGTGTTAATGAAGATGATCCATTTGAGTTGTTTTTGGCTTCTACAAAAATTAGGTTCTGTTATTATTCAGAAACACATAAGATCCTTGGAAATACATTTGGAATGTGTGTTCTACAGGATTTTGAAGCTTTAACTCCAAACTTACTAGCTAGAACTATTGAAACTGTAGAAGGGGGTGGCTTGGTAGTTTTATTATTAAGATCTGTAACTTCTCTAAAACAACTTTATACTATGAGCATGGATGTACATCAGAGATTCAGAACAGAAGCTCATCAAGATGTAATATGCCGATTTAATGAAAGATTTCTATTGTCTCTAGCATCTTGTAAACGTTCCTTAGTAGTTGATGACCAGCTATCGGTCCTTCCCATAGCATCACATAATTTACATGTTTCCCCTGTAGAAAACGTACAAGAAGATGATGAAAGCATTACTGAACTAAATGATTTAAAAGAACAGTTAAGAGATACACAACCTGTAGGAAACTTGGTAAACCTATGTAAGACTGTAGATCAAGCTAAAGCATTACTTAAATTTATAGGTAAGGTTTTAAAATTTGTTTTTATTATAGTTATTATAAATTTAATCACCCTTTATTGTAGAAGCAATTTCAGAAAAAACTCTTAGATCAACAGTATCCCTAACAGCATCAAGAGGAAGAGGAAAATCTGCAGCACTGGGATTAGGAGTTTCTGCCGCAATAGCTTTTGGATATTCAAATATTTATGTTACAAGTCCTAGTCCTGAAAATTTAAACACATTTTTTGAGTTTGTTTTTAAAGGCTTTGATGCTTTGGAATATCAGGAGCACATTGACTATGGTCTTATGCAGAGTACTAATCCTGAGTTTAATAAAGCTATTATTAGAGTTAATGTATTCAGGGAGCATAGGCAAACTATTCAGGTAGATTATTAATTCTGTATAACAGGTTTAATTACATAAAATACCAATTTTTTATAATTTGTATATTTTTTTAAGTATATTCATCCCACAGACAGTCAAAAACTGTCACAAGCTGAATTATTAGTAATAGATGAAGCTGCAGCCATACCATTACCATATGTTAAGTCCATGCTAGGGCCATACTTGGTGTTTCTAGCTTCAACTATTAATGGTTATGAAGGAACAGGTAGATCCTTATCACTGAAACTATTAAATCAACTCAGGATACAAGCAGCACCCATTGGAGCAAATAAAAATGCAGTAAACAAGAAAGATTCTGGAGCAGCTACTGGAAGAACATTGCATGAGGTAGGATTTTAATATTGTTTGAAATGTACTTTGTTAATTTTCGAGTTAATTTTCATTTTATTTAGGTTTCCTTGAATGAATCAATTCGTTACAAACCTGGAGATGCAGTAGAGACATGGCTGGTTAAATTGTTATGTTTAGACTCTACATCAGTTACACCTATTTCATCAGGCTGCCCCCCAACTGATAACTGTGATTTATATTACATTAACAGGGATACTCTTTTTTGTTATCACAAAGCTTCTGAAGAATTTTTACAGCGAATTGTGGCATTATATGTCTCTTCACATTATAAGGTAAGAAATATTATTTTATAAATTTCATTATCTATTGAAAAAAATTGTTTATTACAGAATACACCAAATGATCTACAAATGATGTCCGATGCTCCTGCGCATCATCTTTTTTGTCTATTAGGTCCTGTAGATCCAAACCGGCGAACTTTACCTGAAGTATTGGTAATAGTCCAAGTATGTCTTGAAGGTGAAATTTCAAAAAACTCTGTCCAGGAGGGGTTCTCTAGGGGTAAAAAGGCATCTGGAGACTTGATTCCATGGACTATTGGACAACAGTATCAAGATGAAGATTTTCCAAAACTGGCTGGAGCTAGGATAGTAAGGATAGCAACACATCCGGATTATCAAGGAGTAAGTATAAGCTGTAAAGTACATTAAAACTATAGTTTGGCAAGTTTACCTGAAACTACGGGGCATCGGTAAGAGGCGAGGAAACATCTGTCATAAACGTACAAATGGCATACGGTACCTATTTTACCAAGTAAAATGAAAATACAAAGGTCACTGACAATACCAACGCCACTGGATAAATCAATATCGGTTATTGACGAAGTGAGAGGAAAGAACACACGCACGCGCTTGCCAATAAGAAGTCAGCTTTAGATAATAATCACCAATTCAATTATGTAATTCGGAGGGTGTGGTAATTATGGTTTTCGTACAACGCTGCCAGAGCTTGAAGAAGCCCATAACAAATTTGGAAAAGTTCTCATTTTTTAATATTCATAAATTGAAAAAATAATGTTAATACAAAAAAATCCAAGGAAACAAGCACATTGAAGAATTAACGTTTGATCAAAATGTTTAATATTGTTAATAATAAAAAGTCCCTTTTCTAATTATTATCACTACATAATTAGCACTTCAGCTTTTTCATAGTTAAACGTGGCAATATCGAATGTTTTGGACTGCATTCCTTTCACGGCTTCAGATAAATTTGCCAAAGTATAAGTATGTTCTTGCCTGCATTGTAGGTTAGTAAATAAAGTAAAATTTTGGTAAATTGGCTGTTTTTTCTAAAACACAATGACATTTCAGATGGGGTATGGTGCAAGAGCTTTAGATATTCTTAAAAAATATTATGAATTCAAAATACCAAATTTGGAGGAAGAATCTGAGTTGCCAAAACAAGACATTGATAATATACATGATTCAGAAGTAGGTTTATTAGAAGAAACTATTGAACCCCGCAAATCTTTACCGCCTTTACTGTTTAAACTTAGTGAAAGACCTCCAGAGAAATTGGATTACATTGGAGTATCTTTTGGAATTACTGAACAGTTGTTGAAATTTTGGAAAAAGGCGGGGTAAGTTCAATTACTTTTTAGAAATCTGTCAACTTTTTACTACAAGATAATGTAGTCAAATCATGACTTTACTATACTCTACTGCATATGTGAAAAAAATAATTGTTTCAGTTATGTTCCTGTATATCTTCGACAAACTACGAACGATTTAACTGGTGAACATTCTTGCATTATGTTGAACATACTAAATACAGAAGAAATACAGGAATCAGATTGGCTAGCTGCTTACTGGACAGATTTCCGCAGGAGATTTATAAATTTGTTGGCCTACCAATTTAGTAAATTTTCACCTAGTCTATCTTTAGGGGTACTGTCAAATAAAAATATTAAATTGAGAACTAAAAGTAAGTGGTTAACATCTATTTATATTTGGGTGGGCACAAAACCTTTTTATTATTGAGTTGTTATTTTGTGTAATTTGAATTGAATAATTGTAGCTCCATATTAAAATCAATTACTTTAATGAATCAGAAAATAGTATCTTGGTACAGGGAATGAATCATTTCACCTGGCAATTTTTTCGTCCAGCATGGATTGACTTGAAATTTTAACAGAAGGTAGGTGATAGCCCAAGGATCAAAATCTATATCGAACCGAAGGGCGCTAAAGCCTAACTACCCCCCTAATTAAATTTTTTTTATTCAATTTATGTGCTTGGCAACTATGGCTTCCACAGGACGATTACAAAAAAACAGTCATTAATACAGATAGTTACAAAACATAGTTTAAAGTTTATGATACAGTGATATATCTTTTAAGAAATTCAGTGTTGGCTCAATTTGGTTTGGGACCCCTAGGATGTCTTGCAGCTGGGGTTTGATATTATGTTGTCGTCTTCTTGCGCTAAATTGGCGACAATCAACCAGGATGTGTTTAATGGTAAGTGGGCACTGGCAGCTTTGACAGGAAGTTCTGTTGCTTGAGGTCATTAAGTAGCTGTGCGTTAGTTTGGTGTGGCCTATTCGAAGTCTCCGAAGTATTGATAATTCTTGTCTAGAGAGTTCAGTGGGCTCAGTAAACATAGGTGAGTTGAGAATAGGTTGGATGGATACTAGTGAAGTCTTGGTGGAGCTCCAGTTAGTTTGCCACGTATGTCTAGTGATTCTTTTTGCTTCTGCCTTAACGTCCTTGCAAATTTGGATATGAGCAGTAATTGTGGCAGTAGTTGAAGCTGATTTGGCATACTGATCGGCCAGTTCATTTACAGGTATACCGATGTGTGAGGGTATCCATATAATAGTGACTGTGGTGTTTAGGGAATAGATATGGTGATGATTGGGATTTCTTGGACAATGGGATGTTCAGTAAATAATTCTTGGATAGATAGGATAGACGCTAGAGAGTCTGTACAGATGGCAACTTTTTTATTGGAGTGGTTGATGTGCTTAAAAGCTTGTAGAATACCGTACAATTCTCCAGTATGCACACTGCACAAAGAAGGGATTAGGGAAGTGCTGATGAGATTTTTTGCTGTGGTAACTGAGCAGCCAACGCCTGTATCACTTTTGGAAGCGTCGGAGTATAATACTAAGTCGTAATGATTGTTATGGATGATTTCAAGAAATGATTTAATCATGAGATTTTTAGGTGTTTCGTGTTTATTAAATTTGGATAAATAAATATTGACCTGGGGAGGGTGCATGATCCAGGAAAGGGTTGGAGAAAGCGGAGAGGGGTTTGTGAGTGAGAGGTTTATGTTATTTGTTAATGAGGCTAGAATAAAAGCGATATGTTTAACTATTGGTGAAGGGTTATTTAGAGGGTTGGAAGTTGATGTGAACAGAGAATAGACAGGATTGAGAGGGTTTGAAGAGACTGAGGCTTTGCAGGGCCGTGTTATGAATAGCATTCAGGGATCCTAAGTCTGTCTTAGATGCTGACATGTAAACGATGCAGCCATAATCTAATTTGGAACGAATTAGTGCTTTATAAATTTTCAACAGGGATTTCTCGTCCGCACCCCAGTGATAATGAGACAATTGATCTTTACCCTTGTGCAATTCTCTTTGTACATGTATGGTTAATATGTCCAAGAAGTTTAACCAATTTAAAATTCATAGTTTTCGAAAAATTATGGCTTGAAGTTATTGAAGTTATTTTTCATAATTTTGTATTTTTTACCCTTTCTTTCAAAATAACTCCAAAAATATTAGAGGTACAAGCAAAGTTAAAAAACGAAATTGTAGCTTTTTTTTTTGACAAAAATTTTCCTGTAAGTAGATTTTTTGTACAGTTGATATTTGACGAGATATAGCCGTTTAAAACGTCTATTTACACACGAGTACCACCTTTTTTTAGCCCTATAAACTCACCCCATTTAAAAACGAAAGGGTCTAAAGAGATTTAACTTACAGATCCTTGTAGTTCTTGAAAAACCCTACAAAATCGTTTTTGAATAAACTTTTTATCATCAAAAATGAAGGAAATACGTAAAAAAACCAATCGATTTTTTTCCCGAAAAATTCCAATAGTATAGTATAGTACACTTGGAAGCATAATAATGTACAAGACCGGTTTATTCGGCAGTGGGGAGTTATATATACGAAATGTTTCGTGTTCTATTTTTGAAATACAATAGGAAAGATTTTTTTTACAACAGAATTATTGAGCAAATTAATTATTTTTTTCTTGGCAAAAAATTTTTTTTACAAATAATACTAATAACAGTTGATTTTTAAGGGTTGAAAAAGTATCAAATTGTATTTTGAAATGTAACAAATTCATCATTTTACTAATTCAAACCAATTTTCACCTATCTTAAGATTGATAATGCTATTTTTTAATTTTTGACATTTAGGGGTAGTTTTCACCCCTAAGAAACAATCAGGGTTCGTCGGCATGACATGATATATAAAGCAGAGGGTGAGTTGAGCCTAAACCCAAATTTTTATGCAAATCAATCAGAGGCGAAATCATTTTTTAAGGATTCGTGATTTTTTTTTACCTCAAGCTGTAACAGGGGCTGCTTTTTAAGGGTTGAAATATGATGAAATTGTATTCCAAAGCTCAAAACAATCATTATTCAACTTATCCAAACCAAATCTTACCCATTTTCAGGTTTAAAATGTTATTTTATGATTTTTGACAAATAAGGGTAGTTTTCACCCCTAAAAACCGTTTAGCGCCCTTCGGTTCGATATAGATTTTGAACCTTTGGCTATCACCTACCTCCTGTTAAAATTTCAAGTCAATCCAAGCTGGACGAAAAAATTGCGAGGTTTTACCTTTTTTTGAGCTTCATTCCCTGTACTATCTGTTAACATACTTAAGTAAAAAGTGATTTTTTTAGGTTTAACTAAAGCAGAATTAGACATCCACTTTATGAAGTATGATCTAAAAAGATTAGAAATGTACAGTAACAATTTGGTTGATTATCATCTTATAATGGACCTGATGCCTACATTGGCAAAACTATTTTTTCTGAATAATTTGGGAGATGTTCAAATGTCTGCAGTACAGTCAGTAAGTTGATACTTTTACCTTAGTTTTAATGCATTTGAATCATTTTGCAAATATTCACTCAACCATACCACACACATAATTTTTTAATAACATTAGGCAATTCTTATGGGCCTTGGACTCCAACACAAAACAGTGGATGACTTGGCAAAGGAACTAGAATTACCTTCCAGTCAACTTTTAGGCCTCTTCAATCGTTTAATAAGACGTTGTAGTCAGTACCTTATTGGTGCTGTAGAAGAAGACATTGAAAGACAGCTTATACCAAGAAAGGACTCAGATGATATTAATATGACACCATTCCCCCAAAGCGTTGAAGATGAACTTGAAGAAGCTGCTAAGGAATTAAAGAAGAAACAAAAGAAGGAATTGGAGAAATTGAAAAATGAGAATTTGGAACAGTTTACTATTAAAGGCGGAGAAGATGAATGGACCAAAAATTT
>CAJUYG010000781.1:46395-59302 GCA_910591675.1 Galerucella calmariensis
CAACCCTTCAAGATATTTTTATTAAATTCCATTTATCCTTTCACCAAAAATAAGCATAACAAAAGCTCAAAACGAATCGCCTTTTTTTAATAAAAAATTGTACCTATCTACAGTGTAGTTAATAATAATGTTTGAAGCAGAATTGTATATGAACATAAAAAAATAATAATTATATTAAATACAAAAAAAGCCTTACGTAACTGTTATTCATTAATTACAGAGTGTTACTGGAAAACAATCTTGTTCGAATAACATATATAACCCTAATATTTATCTATTTTTTGAGTATTTTATTCCAACCATTCTTTTTCATCCACTCCTTCCATGGTGTCTTGTTCTAAGGTCAAGTTCACTTGTAATTTATTGCTGACGGATCGTTTTATCTAGATAAAAAAAAATAGTCAACCAATAATAGGTTTGATGCAACTGGCGATAATATTGTTCTATACTCCATTCGATTTTCTTTTACAACCCGTCAAAACAATATCCGCGTATGGCACCAGACATTTTGCGCTCCCATTGAAGGATTGACCATCAATCATTTAGTCCAGTAACTGACCACCTGAAAATATCGAAAGCTCATGAAAAGTCGCTGAAGACTTCACTTTGGGCTCAATTTGTAGGTCACGGCAGGTGTTTTTAAACGAGAAAAAAACTTAACGATAAAGGGGAAATGGCCCCCTAAACCCTGGAAAACGGGTTTCTCGCGAATATCTGGCTCAACATGCAAATAAGAGAATTTTTCTTCAGATAAAAAATGAAAATCGTCTTATTATCTACAGAAATGGTCCCTATATTTTTTTTCGAAAATTCGATAGTTATCGAGATTTCAAAAAAATATGAACAAACTAATGAAACAGTCTCAAAATCTTGTGGAAAAAAACTTTGACCTCTTTTAAAAATCTTTTTGTCAAGTACGAACGAGCTGCAAGTCACATGGAATGATAGCTACGGGTCTTCCCATTGCGATGAACTTTGAATCATCGGAAAAAGTCAATTTTTTGCCGAGTTATGGAACAATTCGTCCGCCCGCTTACAAGATAATGCATAGACAGCTGAATTCCTATAGGCAGAGAAGCAGCTGAGATGAAGAGACTTTTAGGTCTCATTACCTCGATAACTATCGAAATTTAGTTAAAAATAATAGGGACCACTTCTGTAGAAAAAAATAACGATCTTCATTTTTTATCCAAAGAAAAATTCTCTAAAACTAAAACAAACTATTGAGCCAGATATTAGCGAGAAACCCGTGTTCCAGGGTTTAGGGGGCCATTTCCCCCCCCTTCCGTAAAATCGATCGCGTTCAGTTTTTTCTGTTTAAAAACACATGCCATGACCTACAAATTGAGACCAAACTTGAAGTCTTCAGGGACTTTTCAGGAGCTTTGTCCCTTCATTTACTGGACTAATTGCAATCGACACGGATAAATTTTCACCAGGATTTGACATCTTAATATTGGTATCATCCAAAAACAAAGCAGTTTCTATTGCTATTTTTAACCCTCTCATGCGCAACTTTTTACATTGATGAGAAAATAAAATATAAAATTATTTTTGTGTTTGTGTCAGGTTCAGTTACCTTGAAAAATTGTAAAAAAATTAATATTGAAATTAGAACATTTTATGAGCATTTTTTCGTGTCCCCACATGGGAACAAAATCCATGAGCTATACTTTACCGACGTCCTCATATGGGGACAGAAATTTGAATACAGATTAAAAAAAAAATAATTAAAACATAGTTTAAATGATTTTTTCTACGACCATGTCGAGAACGACTTGCTAATCTTGCAAGGTGAAACGTAGTGCGGCTAGAATGGATTCCAGCCCACTCTGGTTTTGAAGGCAACGAGATGGCGGATGCACTGGCTGCGGAAGGGGCGGCAGCTCCTTTCTGCGGCCCGGGCCCGACCCTGGGCCTAACAAAACAAAAAATACGCAAGGAGACGAAAAAGTGGCCGAGGAATCAGCACCTCGCTCATTGGAATGCTCTGCAGGGTCCTAGACAATCCAAACTTCTACTAAAGGGATGGACACGCCAGGGCAGCTACTGAACTACCTAGGAGTAGGTTAAGGAAGATAGCAGGACTCCTAACAGGGCACTGCTGTATGAGGAAACACCTCCACAACTTAGGAGTAGAGGAAAGTTCCCTATGTAGGGGTTGCGGCATGACTGACGAAACGTCAGTCCATGTTCTCTTAGAGTGTCCACACTGGGCTGTACTACGCAGGCGAATCGTCGGAGTCCCTGTTATGGCCCCTGGAGACACAAGCAGACATCCATTGAAAAAGGTTGTGGCCTTTATTGAAGGGCTCGGCTTCATGGATGTCTAGGTAGCAGGAATGGCACAATGGGCCCGCCAGTGGCCAGTGGCCTAATCAAACTTGACCACGATGAAGTTGATATTTTCAGAGCCATGCACACAATATCAGAAACATGGGTTAGAATACAATAATTGATGTAGCTCCAAAAATTATTAAATAACTTGTTATGTCATCTTGCCGTCAATAGTGTAGTCTTTCAAAGTTTTATTAATGATTTACTACGGTAAATTGTTTACAGAAGTACCTATTTAGATAATTTACAATCAAATAATGAAATGTCCTCACTTGAGGACACGGCGCATGAGAGGTTTAAAATAGTTTTTGCCACAATAAACAATATACTAATATACTGTGGGCCGTTTAAATGAAATCTGATTAGAGTATAGATATTGGTTAGCGCAAAATGATTAAGTGAAAAGGGTATAGTAATAAAACAGCTAATGAAATGTAATTTCGATTCTATGCTTTGTCCTAGAATTGGTGGAACTGACTTGCGTATAGGTAAGTCCCCTTAGGTACGAATTGCGAGATCCGAATTACGATCCGCAAAAAATATTCCTACGGAGGAGCATGTGTTTCCGAACACTATAGGTACTCACCAAAATAAGATAGGAAGTAAAAAGATAACATCCTTTTTCCATATTATAATACAGTGTCCGGGTCCGGACAAATATCGAAGAAAATATGAATTTTTTGAAAATCTTCATACCACAAATTTTACTCCAGCTTAAAATATAATTTGAAATATACAGGGTGTTCCAATAAAGTGTGGAGTATTGCACATTGAATGATCTAATAATGAAAATGAAAATTCTGAACACCCTGTGAAGAGAAATTTAGTACTCAAACGTGGAATACATTCAACGAATGTCCAAGTATTTAGATGTAAGAGGAAATTTGCTAGAATTTGTTATATCAATGAAATATTAATTTTTTTTCGAAATGTTCCACAATTTTAAAAGTCAGCATAACCCTGTGTATTTAGGTATAAAGAAGAATATGAGTATTATATTTTTAAGGGGCAATCAGAAAATGCAATAAAATATATTTGGAACACCCTGTATATTTTCAAATTATAGTTTAAGTTGGAGTAAAATTTGTGGTATAAAAAGATTTTCCAAAAAAATTATATTTTCTTCGATATTTGTCCGGTCCCGGACTTTTGCCGAACTCTGTATAATATCATTCCCTGAAATTGGATAAGGGACTAAATAGAAAGTATAGATCTCTTAATGAACTGGATTAAATTTAAATAATATGTACTCGGCCTAATCCAAGGATAAAAGAAATTTATTATAAGAATACTTTGGAGATAGAGGTACATATTATAACATTTTTGTTTGTTAGGTTATTGTCAATATTAAATCTCTTCAACAACAATTAGACCAAAAATACCTACAAGTATCCAAATTAAAAATTATTATTTAAATTAAATATTAAGGAAGTGTCCATTCTTTTTTTAATTTCTTGGGAAATTAAACCACACTATTTTTAAATTCTTTATTTCAACGTTTCGGTAGCGTTCCAGCTACCGTTGTCAAGAAAAAATAAGTAGAAACTAATTTTTATCCCTAACTGACACAACAGAAAAAATTTGACAACTAGACAATCAAAAATTATTTTGAAGTTTAAGACTGCAAAATTTTTGTTATAAAATTTTTATTAAGGTCCATTCATAGTAGATCATATCTGTGGCAAAATGTGAAATGAAATATTTCATTTTATGACATTCCAACGATATGATAGTCTACTAGAAATGGATCCAGTGAAGTGCACGTTCCAGGAACGTTGAAATAAAGAATTTAAAAATATTGTGGTTTAATTTCCCAAGAAATTAAAAAAAGAATAAATAATATACCACAAGGAACATACAGAAGATATTAAGGAAGTGATAAAAAATACGGATATTGTTCAATTTTGAGGTTACAAACACACACCAAGGTGGCTAGGCTAGGCTAGTTAGATGACAAATGACAACGAAATTCGCAAATGTTAAAATTATTTCAACATCTTGTGGTGCAATTTTCTTAATTCGAATATTTTCCGCCATTAAAATTCAAACACCACAGCCAATAGGAAAGTTTCCGCATTTCGGTGCTTGATGATGTTGTTGAAGATGTTTTTTATCAGTGTTTTGTCTAGTATTTAGGATGTATGTCAACAGCAAAAGTGACGTTTTAAATAATTTATTGCTAATTTGCTAATTGCAAGAATTTCAATAATTATTATACTGGTGTTTGATTGATATTACTAGAACATTTATTATGGAAAGTAAATCAAACAGTGGATTGAATATATATAATTTGTTCAATAACATAACAAGTAATAATCTATCTAAATGTAATAAACTCTAGTGTTTTAGTTTGAAAAAAAAATTTATACCTAAACAGGTAAATTCATAGTCGTGGACAAAATATAGTATTCTACTCGCATATACAAACCTATAAGACGAGCATGAGCAAAATCATTTTAAACAATTATTATTATTATTTGAAAAGGTTCCATAAAACTCAGACAGGCCACAAAAAGTATAATGTACATCAACAAGGGTATAAGTAGCGATTTTCTGTGAATACACACTCTCCCTTGTTGGGATGTTATACTTTTTGTGGTCTAAATGAGTGTGGAAGACCTTTATTTGGATTCTAACCAAATTTGAGATATGGATGAACTCCTAGGACGAAATTATTCGAGTTTATCGATCAGAAAATGTTACTTTACTTCAGTAAATAATATATAAAACTTTAAAAAAAACCGCTTACCTCGTCTTGTTTATTCTTAACATCGCCTACGTCAACGTCCCAACCAACTTTGCCATGATTGAGACTTATAAAAGGACTAGATGCGGATTTGTTTATTGTTCTCTCAATGGTCGGCTGACCCTGAGATTCAGACACTGAAAGAAAATACGTCACGTAATGGAAGAGAGCGCATAAATAGAAGATAATTACAGGCGAAAAAAATGAGATGGAGGGATCGAAGAAGTGGCAAACCGTGTAAAGCAAAAAGTAGATGATATATGCGATATGCCATGAGATATGCCAGGGCCCGTATTCTGAAGGGACCGGAGAGAATCTCACAATGAGATTGGTGTATTACTTGTTGTGTGAAACGAGATTCAATCTCATGGTTCGGACCGATAGAGAATCCCTCCTAAACCAGTGAGAAGCTAAGAAGCATGCGTATTGAGTATCGGCTTGCATAATTGAGTGTTTAAATTTTTATCACTTCATTTTGCTTCAGAGTTCTAGTATACTTCCATTATGTTTTTTTATTTTTTCGCTGAGTTGTATTGTTTCAAATTTTAATATAGCGTTTGTGTTGTGAATATTTTCAGTTTAACTTTTTGCTAAGAAACATTTTGGTTGAATTTATGTCTAAATATCCTGAATTAACAAGCGAGTTATTTACGGAAGGGTTTACAAGGCAGGTTGCCAAAAAATTGTACCAAGTTGCTGAGCAATTGAACTCGGTGATTGGAGGGGCTAGACTTGTCAAGATTTAAAAAATGCAGTGGCCAAAGAAGGGTAAAACAGAAAAGTAATTAGAGATACTGGTGGTGGGCCAGCTAAACCGAAGCCACTCATCTTGTGGGAACAGCAAATTTTTAATACTAACGAAAAGTATGGTTGGATTCGCGATGTTGTCAGTTTGGATTTTTATTCTTATAAATCACCTATTTCAAGAAATACACACAAAAAATAACTTGCTTGAATCATGATATGTAATGATGGTAAAACTGGTATCAAATAATTAGGAACAGCTGCATTGCATCAATTTGCATAGAAGATCTCGCCATTTCGGTTTAAAAATAAGACCAATATGGAACTCTTATGTTTTAACCCTGCAAAACACCAATCTCATGGTGAGATTCTCGGTAGTTCTTCAAGAATAGAAAGTGGATAGAGTTTTGAATATTTAAAATAGTCGACATGCGAGGTTGTGTCAGTAATGCCAATATAGGTCTTATAAATTGATAAAATGATTGTTTAGGATTGTATAGGATAAAATAATAAGAAAAATATAATCCTTCTATGGAAGCCAGATTGTTCCTACTTTGCACAATCTAAAAAGGAAGTTAGAAGAAGATAACACCAGTATAAATATTAGCCGGGCAACCCTCCATAGAATTATTGGTAAAATAGGATTCACATATTTGTTTTAAACCTGATTACAAGAAGGAGCAGCTCTTGGAGATATTAAAATCATATGCTATTAAAAAACAATATGCATATGACAGTTTAGCTGAGGAACAGGGACATACGTCTTCCTCCGTACTATTGAATATTCAACCTCATAGAGCATTTGTGGAATCTAGTAAAATCAAAGTTGAGAGCAGAAAATGTTACTACTAGTTTTGGTCCCAGTGTTAGAGAATTAATTAAAAATGTAGTTAAACATATACCCATTCAAAGCTGGAGAAATTCGGTACAGCACGTTATAAAACTTGAAGATCCATACATATTCAAAATAATATAAAGCCGATTGTAATTGATCTTAATGATAGGTCTGACACTGAAACATAATTAGATTTTGAATAATATTAAAACATACCAATAAAGTTGGATATTGTTTTTTTACCTGGTTAAACTTTATTTAGCTTAATTGTATTTAATAATCGCTCATTTAGGAGGAAATGAAAAGAGTTTAGAGAAATGATCTTCACATATTAAATAAAAAACAAAGGATGCGTGAAGAAGATAGACTGTGAGACAAACTATAACATCGGGGAATATCCCAGGATTGAATATAGTGGAACAATATGTGAAAATAGGACCGTGTAACACAAACCATCGTCGTTTTTTTCCTCTTGAAAAATTTAGAACACCTTTTGTAAAATACCGAAAGTTATTGCCACTTTTTTTGAATTTACCTCTCCCTGAAGAATATACCGGACATTGTTTTCGGCGATCGTCTTTATCACTTTTGGCAGATTCTGGAGCTGATCTGTGTACCACGAAACGCCATGGCGGATGGAAAAGCAAACACACATACAGCAACAGTATTGCAAGTTGCAACCGGCTGAAGGTTACATCGAAAATTCGAAAAAGTAAAAATATCAGTAAGTAAAGTAATTTTTGGTGGCAACAACCAATCAGGATTACAAGTTTACCAAAAAGCATCAACTACTGATGTAAAAATTCGAATTGATATATTTATAATATAGTAGTTTACCTAACTAGTGCGGAAAGTGATACTATTCCGCATGCTATTGCAGATGGCCGAACGACGCTTTAGCGAGTTTGGCCAGCAATCGCGTGCTGAAAAGTCACTTTATGCACGTGTTAGGTACACTATTTTTTCTACTAGCATGCGGAAAAAACCCAAAAGTTAACATAAAGAAACATCTATTATTAAATATATATCAAAAAATTAATTATCATTATTTGACATTCATTTGATGAGGCTTATACCAGGGCCATTAAAAAATGATTTTTTTTTATTTAATTTCAACTGCATCAACCACTAAGGGTTATTAGCAGTGGTACGGAATTGATTATTAACATGGATTTGATTGAAAGATAAGTTTTTCTTCAATTGAAAATGATAGCAGAATTGTAATAAATTTATTAATTTTTTAGTCATTTGGTAAGCTGCACGCATACAAATATATATTTTAAATATTCAAATGTCAGTATAGGTACTCCCCAAAAACTTGACAAATTTACTTTTCGCACGCTAGTAGAAAAAATAGTTTTGCAGATAGTTAGTCATTTTGAATAAACTCTTTTGATCTCATCATCACATGTACACCAAGTACGTCATCGTGACGAATTTCTGTCACCGACAACCTTGACATACAATCTCAAACCGAATATAATGCAACACAGTAACATTCCCGACCCTAACAATTGATTGTTTACACTTTGAAACTATTTTAGCATCCAACCAATACACACTAGTACAGAAATTTACCAAAACCAATTAACTTTTGTTCTCGATTTATATTTGAATCAATAAAAAATGCTATCTATCTCCATCCATCGTTCTAAAGGTTGTCCGTGATAAGCTCACAAAATGACGTTACTTGGAAATGGTCTATTCATTATGGGACTTAGTATCATAATGACCTTCCTTATGTGATAAAATTGTGTGACACACCGCTGTCATTATGAAATGACAGATGAAGAATGTTATATATTTATCGATACAAGGACTTACATAACTCCATTCCTTTGGGTTGCAAACTTATTTTTTGAGCAATTTTTTCTTTTCCGCTAAACCATTCCGAACTGGACACGGTTGGGCTCCAAGTTACTCTAGTTGGAGGGAACAAATCGTCTTGGAAAAGTTCCGTCTAAAAAATAATAAAACGAATTATATAGCGTGTATCAACTTTAACAAGAAATAACAGCCAAAGTAATTACAATTTCAAAGATTAGACTCACCTTTATCCTAGGTACAGTAAACGACAGAGGTTCAATGGAATTATTAGTAAGACGAAAAGCTTTGGCAAATTCGACATTTGACACATCACAGTCATTTTTTGAGAGAAAAGATAAACCTTGATGCAATGAAGAGCATCGGTGATGACTTAACGGACAGATAAATGGATGTTCTTCCGTTATTTCAAAAGCATAAATCGTCGAGTCTCCCTGAAAGAACAGTTAAAGCACAACGTTAATCACTAAAATGATTCATAAAAACAAGAAATTTAATTTTTATGTGTTCAAATTTCGAGTTTTTTTGTGCAATTATTTAATCAATAATGATGTTGGTTCAATGTACAGACAAAATATCATGTGTCAAAATGTTTGAAATCAACAAATTAATTAAAAGCTGAAAAATGTCCGAAACAAATGGGCGGTGCAATGAAGTACTAACCCCTACTATTAGGTTGGTTCGTAGAGCTATCCGTAGAGAAATAAATTAGAGAGGTTAAAACATATGGAAGGAGTTGGAACAAAGTTTATACACAGTCTTTACAGCAGCAAGCTGAACTAACAAACACCGCCTCCCACTACACGAAACTTGTCAATTTAATTTCAATTTTAGGTTACTCGTTGTCACATTTTTTAATTTATTTATTTTTATTTAATCGACTCATTGGCCTTTCCGTGAAGAAATCATTGGTACTTACTATTATTACAGGATTTATCATCACTCATCATAGGTAAGTTGGGTACAAATCCAACATAAACTTCAGTGGAGGAACACTCCAAAGCAGGAACACAGTAAAACCTTCATAGGTGACACATGTGTAAAACGGGCCGAATAACTACTGAATATCAGTAGGAATAAGCTAAGAATTATTACAGGTTATTTAACGGGTCATACCCCCCTAAAAGATCACCTGCATAAAATAGGGTTATATAACGGGGACCTCAGCTGCAGACTTTGTGGCATGGAGACCGAGACCGTAACCCATATCTTATCTGACTGTGAGTCACTGGACTCGAGGAGACAAACAATCTTTGGAGAAGCCCATGTGCCACCTGAAGTATATGGCACACATCCAATGGACCTATGCCGTCTACTCGAAGGTACGGGGATAACTGGATGGGTGGAATAAATGTGGGAGTGGAGTACAATAAGCCAACAGGCTGCATCGGCTCCCGGCACCAGAACGGCTCCCAAACACACCAGAAAAAAAATTGGTAAGTTAAAAAAGTAGATTTTTTACCTTAACCGTTCGAGGTTGGGTTTTCGTAAAATAATAGACACATTATTTTTAATTTTAATGTTTTTTTTTGCAGACAAGAACGAAGATTTGCCAAATATTTGTGACCCAAAACGAAACAATATATCGTCGTTATCATTTTAATACCTCCTATGTGACACTATGGGTGAATTTGTGTTTTTAGCACTCTACGTAGATCTTTTCTAAATCTATCAAATGGAAAATATCTCGTAAGAGTATAAAATTACTTATTATTATAATGTACAATGGTTTAATACCTTCTATGTGAGATTCTCAAATAAACGATTAGTAATTTCTCTAAAACAAACACTCGAAACGACCTGCCCAAGAATAGAAGTTGAAAACAAATCCAATTTTAATTATTTTTGAGATAAAGCATGTTATCTGAAACGATGTACAGTCCTTCCAATGACCCCCAAAATATGGCGTATGATAAAAGTATTAGTGAAGAAATCTCGGGAGAAATAATAAAAGAAACAAATAACTATACTGAAACCATGAGTGGAGAGAATACTATTAATAACACATCTGATACAGTCGAGAGTTATGTTGATGTATATGAACAAAAGGAAGCAGATGATGTGGATCTCGACCTAAAAACATCTCAACCAGAAACAAGAAGAAAGCGAGTACCTACCTACTTGGATTACCTTATATGGGATGTAAACGGCTCAACAAGAAAATGTATTTTAGGTGTGCTGTTTTTACCGTAGACGACCGGAATGCAGCTCACAGTAGATTTTGAAAAATTCAATCGAGCTACGTTATATGAACTAAATAATGGAAATATTACGTTATATATTTGGCACGAAGGTAATGGTGGTGTTTTCAGTAACGAGTTTACGTCTTGTATTGTGGACCTCGTTTCCAGTATTCAAAATAATGTAAAAGTAGTTACTTTAATATCTGATGAGTGAAGCTATCAAAATCGAAACAAAGTTTTATCAAGTAGTCTAAGTTATACAGCAAAACGCAAGGAAATAACAATAGAACAGATCTACTTAGAAAAAGGCCACACAATTATGGACGCTGACAGCGTGCATGCTACATTAGAAAAATATTTCAAACCTCCAATCAATTCACCCGCACTTATGCGCACGGCGAGGTCGTTAAACCCCTATAGAGTAAAAGTACTGGACTACAGGCTTTTTAAAAACTTCTAGAAGAGTGCTGATTTTTCTTCAATAGGACCAGGAAAGAAACCTGGCGATCCACAAGTAGTGGATATAAGGACACTTCTATATAATCTTCTATTTAGGATACACCATGAGGATCAATATAGCATTCTCCCACAAAGAAGCAACTTAGGGGCGATAACCAAGAACTAGCTAATTCATACAAAAATCCTCTCCCTATAAATGAGTCCAAACTTAATCATCTCCAGGAGGTGAAGAACATTATTGAAGAACCTCATCGCGCTTTTTATGATTCGCTGACTTTTAAACCCGATAAAAAAATTTCAATGTTTCAATTTAATCTTGTTTTTTTTCTCAATGAAAATTTTATTTCAAAATTTCAAATAGTTTTTATAAGCTCCAAGGAAAATTTCTCTTTTGTGATCAAATTGAACATGTAATATCTACTATGTAACACTAACTTGAAAAACTATTATTTTATTTCTTTATTAGCATCCAGATCATATAAATTTTGATACGAAATAATAAAAGTGATCTTTATAGATGCTATAAAATAATGTATTTTATCTTTCCACTTCAGGTTTCTTTCTAAAGCTCTATTTAACACTGTTATAGTCTGTACAGAAAGTACGAGGAGTAATAAACCCTAATTAAGTATGCAAAACCTTTACAGGGAGCACCATGAAATTTTTGATAAATCTCTTACTTTAAATTACATTTCTTCCGTAAATCTAAAAACCAGGTAGATCGACCCCGTATTTGTTTCAGTTGTAGCAAAGTTTAGGGTTTCTTCATTGTTAAAGGATTAGCAGATAAGCAATAATGCAATACAGTGGTGTGTATTTTGGGAAAAAATACGTTTTAAGAATACATTTATTACTTACATTCTATTCTATATCCGACTCGGAAGAGGAAGAATCGTTGTTGACATTAATAATAATAGGGTCGATTAAATCATCATAAATATTGTCAATTTTCAACATATTTGCCTCTACTTTGATAACATGCTCGATACAGTTTGTCCAATTTTCCTTACTAACATGACTTACAGCACACTCAAACAATTTCACAACATCGTTTATTTTAAAAGTAGTATTTTTTTTTCAACTTCCCCCTTTACCTGAGCCCATATTAATTCTATGGGATTAAGTTCACAATGATGAGGGGGAAGTCGAAGAACTGATATACCACGAGAGGAAGCCATTTCTTCTACAATGTAGGTTTTGTATTTATTCTTGTTCATTTTTGCAATTCTGTAAAGTTCTTTCCTTAGTGGATCTTTTGGAAACTTAATATTTTTCGAAATAAGCCACTCCAAAAGCTCTGCTTTACGCCAACGACTTGTGGGCAATGCTTCTCGTAACCGTGAATGGTAACTTGCGTTGTCCATAACAATAACAGCCCCTTTTGGAATCAGATCCAACATTTGAACAAACCATTCCTCGATGACATCCCCATTCATATCTTCGTAATAGTCCCCCGTGCGTTTTGAAATAAAAGTTAATAATCCACCATTAACAAAACCTTCAGAACTTCCAACATGGACAATGATAAGTCTTTTTCCTTTTCCAGATGGTGGCTGCAAACCTAACGACAAACCTTCCACGAATGCCTGCCTTCCGCTTTTAATGTTTTCATCTTGCCAAGATTTGGAAACTGTATATCCAGCATTTATACACACATATATACAAAAATATATAAAATAATTATTGTTACAGATTGGTTTGTTTTCTATTATGAATAAACTGTGTTGCCTTTCTTTATCAAACTTACTAAAATTTATGTACCTCTATCACTTTTTTTTA
>CAJUYG010000781.1:74302-85719 GCA_910591675.1 Galerucella calmariensis
AATTGGAATATTGTGAAATAATGCTTTTCAAATGTAATTCAAATTAATATAGTGGATTAAAATTGACCTGCATAAAATTTTTAATACAATTCAAGATCATCACATTAACATTAGTTACACTGTATATTCTTCTACGAGTGCAGATTGATAGCTATTATTCACGCGGATGAAGTTTCCATCATCTAAGTGAATAATAGCTGTTCCGAATTGTATCAAGTGTAGGTGTTTAGTTGTTAACTATTTAGGTTTACTATCATTTCCTAGATTTTAATAATGTAATGTTAGATTGTCAGATAAAATATATGAAATTGTCAAAACCAAATTGATTCTTTTAAAGTGTTTTCGAGTGAAATCTATACATTTGGCAACCGTGACAGAACCCTTCTGTGGTTTTAAGTGAAGATTTATCATGGAAAATATAGAAATGCTAAAAATGCTAGAGAAATCTGTAGGGCATCTTTTACGAGACAGTTTAATCATATTATTGAGAAAATAAAGGCGGAAACTGTATCGGTAGTCGAGGTAAAAGCACCAGTGGATGCTTTTGAACAAAAATATGATGATATTCGTCAACTTGATTCAATCATATTTACTACCATGTTAGAAACTGATTCAACAGAAGAGCAGTTAGAAGCAGAAGCCACTATTACAGATGAATATGTCAGTAAATTCCATATGATCAAAGTAGAGCTGAATGCACTAGAGGAATCGTTGAAGAAATTATCAGATGTTGACAGCAGTGCTGGTAGTAAGATCCAAAAATTCACAGGTGAATTAGAAGATTGGTTTGAAAAGGGTTATTTGAAAAGATCCATGAAGATAGTACCATTAATAACTGGGAAAAGTTCCACTATCTTATTCAGTCAAAAAAAAACCCTAGAAAGTTAGTCACTAGTTTCCCTCCATCTAACGATAATTACCTGAAAGCTATTGAGGCTTTGAAACGACGTTTTGGACGAGAGGATCTTTTGATAGAAATGTATGTAAGAAAATTACTCAACTTGGTGCTGGCGAGCCAAAAGAAACCACTTGCCTTATTATATGATGAATTGGAGTGCCAGATCAGATCTCTTGACACTCTTGGCGTTACGACTGATACGTGCTCTGCTATATTATTTCCTTTGGTGGAGTCTTGTTTATCCGAAGAACGACTTCGTACATGGGAACGAAAGAATAACAGCAACGCGATAAATGCATAAAACAAATTGGAAGATCTTATGACATTCAATAGGCAAGAAGTTGAAAACGAAGAGAAGGTTGTAATGGCAACGAAAGGAATTGCAAATTTGAAAATAAATAAGAAAGAAGCTAATGAAGATTCAGTAGCAACTGCATCAGGTTTATCAGCTACCAATAGTAAGGTATTCTGTTTATTTTGTAACAATTCCAATCATAATATTTTTGATTGTTTAAATGCAAAAAAATGCCATTAGATAAAAAGAGACAAGTTTTGGTGAGAAAAGGGTGTTGTTATTTTTGCTTGAAATATGGACATATTGCTAAAAAATGTAAAACTTGTGTTAAATGAAGTAAATGTAACAAACGGCATTATTTAGTTATGTGTCCTGGATTAACTAATCAATCTGATTTAGTCACAACATCAAACGAACACCAAAAATATGTCAACGAAAAATTCTATAACCCGATGTGATAGCTCCAGCGATGTATTTTTTCAAACACTAGCCGTTATTGTCTATGGGCATAATAATTCTGAACGTGTTTGTAGGGCTTTAATAGATACAGGTTCACAAAGATCATTTATTTTGAATGACACTGCCAAATCACTAAATTTACCAGAGCTGAATACCGAAATATATAATCCATTGCGTTTTTGGTGATTTCCAATATGATCTACTGTGAATGGACCTTAGGAAAATTTGATCATTATGCAGCTGAATAAGTAAAAATAATTTGTGCGTCAATATCTAGTCGTGGTAATGTAATTTTGATTAACTGGGATCTGTAATCTACTATAATACCAAAGAAACGCAAATGGTTATTAAATGTTATGGAACAGTCATGAGGAATTGAAAATAAAATGAAAAATTACCATAAATAAAAATTATACATTGTATATTCAATATATTTACCTTTTCTGTTTCACTGTCAATGTTTTTCACATTAATACTGTTGTTTTCTTCTTCAATCTGCTTGTTATCCTTTTCAAAGTCTTTGATAAGTCCTTTAACAGGATTAGGATCTACTTTTTGAATTGGAGTCGATTTGGGTTTAGGTTCAGGTTTGGAATTCAATTTTAAATGATTGTAATCTTCTCGCATTTGTTGTAAAGTACCTCGATAAATCTAAATCCACGGAAAAAAAATTAATTATTAACCGTTGGATGTTGGCATTTTGTTTAAGAATAATTAACAAATTGAATAAATCAATACAATAAATATAATTTTTCAGAACCACAAACTTCTCTATTCTAGTACTGGGAAAATGAAACATTTCTTCTAAAAATGGTTAATCATTTTCTAATTAATTATCTTTTTGTTATTATATTTGATTTGCTTCAAATCATAACAAACATTTTTTATAACAAACTGGGGGGTAAACCGCTGATCCAAATTGTGTACGCCAATGTCCAATTTGGGCATTACTCCCAATTTCAATTCACTAATGCCAAATAATTCGTCAGTAAGGCCTCATAATTCCTCAGTAATGCTTGCTACTTCCCTGGTAATACAAATATATTTAGTTACTCCCCAATTGACCAATAAACATTTTGAAGATTTAATTTTTTCACAGTATAGCTACAACCATATTATTTTGGTTTATCAAAAAAACAGCAATTGACGATAAATAGCAGCATGAATCTGGTTGCTACCTTGATATTTTCTACTTGATTATCCATTTACTGTCCTCGATTTGTGGGTTTTGTACCCTATACCTAAAGTTTGTTTCAAAAATTACATAAAGTATTGGAATGCAATAATCCTTCAACAACAAGATGTTTATCGTATATTACAGAGATGTAATCAAAATTGACGAAATATTTTACAATAAATTAATAGGTGGTAACTTTATGTGCAGCCCTGGGGCTGCATGGTTTCATACCAGAGCAACATAAAATTACATCCTTACAAACCCTCAACATACCAATTTTGTAAGAGAAAACTCAGTTTTACGAGAATTTGTGGCCCCTGGGCTGATCAGAGAGTGACATGGACTCAAAAAGCACATGGAGTATACTCGCGAGCCGAATCTTATCAATATTACATGTTGATATCAAATCTCATATTTTGGGTCCTGGCACCCCTTTTGGTCACAGGATCGCAGGCTCCCCAAATATAGTTGGTAGCCTTATAACACTGGAGCATACCAATTCTGTGTACTGAAATTCAATCTCGCGAGATCTTGATATTTGAGAACAACTGGGCCTCTTTTTATACGACCCTGATGCGTCGAGAAGGCTTGATTCTCGACAAAAATTAGATACCCTCTCTCCCTCCGTCGAGGCATAGAGATTTTGGCTAGCTTGGAATCTCATGTCTCAATGATGCATTGTGAAAAAAAATTACCCCGATCGAACATTTCCGACCAAAGTTCGAGGTTTTGGGATTTTTAGGCTTACTTTGACGCGACTAACTATGAAGTATCCGATGAGCATCTGGTTGTTAAAGGAGTCTTGCATTCCAATAATCTATGTACTTTTTGCAAAAAAACGCGTTAATTATTGTTTATAACTATTTCCGTAATTGTTTTTAGTTTTTGTTTCGATTCTATAATAGAACTTTTATTCTGTACTGTGTTTGGTATTAGTTGAAAATGAGTATAAACATTGATTATATTAAAGAAAATAACAACATTTTTCGACACTGAAAAGAATTAAAACTTTTCTCCGAAATACCATGTCTCAGGATCGGCTAAATGCACTTTCTGTGCTTAGTATTGAAAAAAAATTTTTACAAACAATACCCGATTTTAATAAAAAGGTGATTGAACATTTCGCTTCAGAAAAATGTCGTCGCATTGATTTAATCTATAAAAAATAAACATATGTTATGTCAATTGTTGTTTTGTTGCATTTTCTAATTTTAATATTCTAGTAAAGTGCACCACCAGTTCGATAACCCACCAGCCGCCAATGCGCACAACTCAATTCAAAATTTGACGAGTCTCAGCATATTTTATAATTTGCTAAAATAATGACATAAAGAATTTTATTCCATAAGTGGTTTCCACACTGTATATAAATTTTGTATGACGCTTTTTTTTCCTCCGTGTGTACGTCATGTTTGTTTTACGTTTTAAAAACCACAGGCAACTCTATCCTATCCTAAACTGGAACGAAAACAAGAACACTGTTGCCAGCTACTGCCTAAATTATTTACCAGATCTTAGCCTAAATACCGAAAATATTAAAAAACCATGACAAATCTTTTAATTTTACTCAAACCTATAAAAACAAACAACATTCAATTGAATAAATCAATATAAATAAATGAAATCACTTTTAAACATCTAACTTAGCTTAATGTCATTTATTATTATAAAGAGAAGATATAATGCGAGATCTTTGATTGTCTATATGAATAACGCTCTGAAGTCGTTCGTTTATAACTATACTTTCGCTATTAAAAGTTAACAAGCCAATATCATTGCATTACACACGTTGTACCAGAGTACATTTAGATTATCGAGAGTACGAAATCTGATACAATTGTACCCGTTCTGGCAATACTGGATTGGAAAATTAGAGTCTCATATCGGAAACTATCCTCTCGATATATGCCTATCACTCGAATGATACTGATTCAGTCAGCTCCCTCTGATGCCAAATCGGTTCAACCAAATAAGACTGAGTTTTTGGCTACCATATTTGAATTACGGCGCTAATTATGCCGCTTTTATTTCATTCAGTTCTTGATAAAATAACAAAATTTTTGCTGCATTGTCACACATTTGTCTATAAAATACTGTTATGAAGAATGTGTCACCTTTATATCATTTCAATCTTCATTGCCCAAAATTGGGGATATTTGACAACGTCTGTTGAATTTATTACTAACAAGAAACCCATATAAATTATGATGCACACTACCTTAACAGTTTGGCAATCGATATAACACCTTATGTCTCATCTAAAAGTATTAATAAAAATTAACTGAATGAAAAAAGTAAGCCATGTTTTTACGGTCATATTTTCATTCAATAACGGGCCCTTAAAACTGACTATAAAATAGGTTTGATTGCAGTCTAAAGCAATTCTGGATTGTTCAGTTCAATAACAAGTCTCTGCAGCATATGATAACACCATAATTTTACAAATATTAAATATTACCATTATAATAATTTGCAAATTCCAAAAAATTCTCTGTGATGGCACACTAATGCCCAGTAGTTCCCTGCTAATTCTACTACTAATTCCCCACTAATGACTAATAATTCCTGGTAAAGCCCAGTAATTCCTGCCAATGCCCAGTAAATCCCAAACAGAATATGTACACTGCAATCCCCCTGCAGTTTATCAAACATAACAAACATTTTATTATTGTTTTAACTTACCATAATTGGTTCCTCTCCATTCTCACGTTTTGCAGGATCTAAAGATATTTTTTGTAATGGAATGTCCTTTCCTTGAAACCAGTCAGTTGACACTAAATCAGTCTTATAGCCTGGAGTGTCTGGATAAATGTCAGCATGAAAGTCCCTAAGAAAACCAATATTTATCATGTTATTACCATCTTCTGCTACAATTCTAACCTGTATGTTTTTCTAGGTACTTGATAAGTCACTGGAATTACTGAAGAGCTAGTCAGTTGTAAAATTCTATTTACTTCTCCCTGCATTATATTTAAAGCACGTTTTGGTACTAAACAAACTCCTTTTGTTTGTTCTCCTGAATGTCTAATACCTTCCATGAGATAAGGATCTTTATCGGTTACCTCCAGATACATAATGGTTGTGTCTCCTTGAGAATACAAATCATTTATTTCAATACACATTACATGATAAGCACAACACTTACCTTTTCCAGCTAAAAATAGCATACCAGTATCAGCATCATAAAGAGGAATGAGTATACCAGTAGAACAATCTAATTCTAAAGTATTTTGTGGTTCACCAATATTACGAAGGTCCCTTATAATCACTTGTCTTAATCTTTGAGCATCAAATCCAGTAGTTAAAATTTTATTTTGATCACCAAGCCAAACTACTTTAGAATCTTTAATTCCTGGATGAGAGTTTGTGGATTGTGAGCAGGAGGTTTCTATTCTAGGGTCTACAATTCGAACCTAGAAATTTTTTTTTATGAAAAAAAAGTGAAAATATTACATAAAAAATAAATTGAGCATTTCAGATAACTTGATTAATTTTAAAATCATGGCAACATCAGCTACATATTTTATTTTGTGTTATAACTGAATGAGAGAATTACACAAAAAATAATAATTGGAGGTGTGTTCTATCTTTATATAATTAGGAAAAAACAGTCTAAAACTCTTATTCTAATGCCGGGATTTATAAAGCAATAGCTT
This sequence comes from Galerucella calmariensis, assembly GCA_910591675.1. Classification (NCBI taxonomy): domain Eukaryota; kingdom Metazoa; phylum Arthropoda; class Insecta; order Coleoptera; family Chrysomelidae; genus Galerucella; species Galerucella calmariensis. The sequence continues at coordinate 80,788 of CAJUYG010000781.1, forward strand.
GGTAAAATACTTTCACTACTAATAATAATTGAAAAAAAAACAAAAACAAAAAAGTACAAAAAGTTGAGTGAAATCACTTGAAGAGAACCATTGTGCTTTTTTGCCTACCTCACCAGAAAACCATTCAAATGAGCACCAAAAGTAGTGTGAAAGTATTGTTTAGTTGCCAGGGGCGGAAAATTCATAGTGCCAATTTTTCAAGTTTTTCGCCATCTATATATCTCTGTCAAATAAAACAGTTGTTTGTCACACATGCAGAAAACACTTTAGCAGCTGAAGACTATTATTAGACACAAGCAAGCATAGCAAAGCGAGGGTAGTGGATAGCCATTAATAACTATCAACTGCCCTTGTTTATGCATTTAATACTCTTGGGCAGCTAAATCTCATTTTCTACCATTGTGACACAATATACAATTGTTTCATTTAGTATTTGAAGGAAAAAATTTGCAATAACTTTAAATTTTATGAGTATTTCTATCTTAAAAATGCAGATATTTGTCGTTAGTAAGAGTATAACTCACTTGTTTATCTTTCGCTGAAGTAGCCAGTAGAGTTCCATCTCTTTTCCAACTAACAGATTGAATTACTTCTGAGGCATCAGAATTTGAAAACAATTCTTGCTCTGTCAACAAATCCCATAAGGTTAAGGTAGTAAAAGAGGTGGAATGAAGAAGGAAATCAGCTGTTGGATGAAACCCAACCAATTCTACTCTACGCTGTTTATGTGAAAATGTAGATTCTGCATTACTGATGGATTCCTAAAATTATTATAAATGTTATAGTAATACTTATAGCCAATAAAATTAAGTATAAATATTACTGCAGTTTTAGTAACCTACTTGCAAGCCTTCCTTAGGAATGTTCCATATTTTTACCAAACAGTCTTGAGAGCCTGTAGCTAACAGCCCATCATGGAATGGAGAAAAAGAAATATCAGTCACAGTATCAGAATGAGCATGCAGAAGAGGCAATAATTTTCCTTTTCTACCATAATCATCTAATGGTAGCACAGCCAAACTGGACCCAGTGTGATCCCAATTGAATGCCATGAATTTGGCTGAAGCAGCAACATTATTTCCATAAGTTTGATATGAGCCCACACTAATATCTCTAACATAGTTTTCCGGTTTGGGAACAATAGGGGCAGCATTTTTGTATTTACTTGCTTTAAATCTCCACGCCATAATTAAAAAAAGGACTATTTACTCACATAAAATCTTGATACCTTATATGGAATACACAATTTAAATTAAATAAATATTATTACATGTACTTCAATTTTGGTTGTACAATGGATATACAACAGTAAATATTAATATACAACTCTAATTGGGCGTAATTTGAAATATAAATTGATTGTAAAGAATCCACTTCTACGTTTATACGCCCATCACCGGGAAAGCTTGACTCTGACTTGACACCATAGCTTGACACTTCTATCGGGTGAGCCTGTCGACCACAGCGACAGCACCGACCATAAAATACTTCAAAACAAAATGAGAAAACATCTGTCATCTGTCGAAAATCAAAACTATTCTCACAAGCATCACAGACAGTCTTTGACAATCCGGATTCGGCGCAAAGACGCTAAAGTGTTCTCGGGAGAACGATTTAGGGTCTTCGCGCCGAATCCGGATAGTCAAAGACTGTCTGTGATGCTTGTGAGAACAGACCTGTCAAGTATACTCAAAGACAAAAGTTTGAACCGACCTGTCGCGAAAACGTTACGGTCCCGAGAAATTGTGTAACGTTGAGTCAACGGTACCTCGCGGCAAAACGCCTTTGTGTGTCTGGTATTGCAGGACATGAGAAGGAACAGGAAGCTCTGTCTTTCTCTTACTAACTAATTGAGTAGTTCTATTTCATTGATAGTGTACCACACACAGAAATAATATATTATATAAAATATATGTATGTGTATTTTTGTATAAGTTAACTTGAAGATAAGAGATAATATAAAATCACTTTGGACACTATGTGACTTAAATGGTAATAAAATTGACATGAATGAATATTTAAGTTTTTTTTTACTTTTTTACGCCACCTGTCATCGACGTCATAATATAAGATATAAGCGACCTCTCATTAGAATTTTACAAACTAAGGTAAATTATTTATCCTAGGTTTGTCGATCATTAAAATAAAAAAGAATCATAAATCAATTAGAAGTTAGATTGGCAGGAGCAGACCATGGTAAATATTTTATTTGATAGATTGACCGTTTATTGTGATAATATTAAGTAAAATTAACTTGCACTGTTTAAATTTGGCATATTTCAAGGTTGCACTGGTTTAGCCTAGTTTTCAGGGACAAGCCCATTTTGATATTCCCCATTTTTTTACCTAGATTTTTTACATTATTTCATAAGAAAATGTTTTTCAGGGTAACGAGAGCTCTCTACCCATGGAGCTATGCTCTAACTGTAAGTTGATTTATATTTGAATAATGCATGCTCAAATTTCTAGTACGTAATTTGTCAAATTATAGTGTTTTAAACTGCTTAATAATAATCGGTTGTCAAGGTTTATGTATGAATACATGAACTGAAACGTTTGGTTGTTGTTTTTTGCTTAAAGTTTTTTTAGGTAGGTATTCAATCGCATCGATCACATCATGAATATCTAATACCAAAATGCTTTGAAACTCATTAAAAATATTTACTTAGTGTATATTTTAGTAGTTGAAATTAGTACTAATTTTGTAGTAATACCTATCCACAATCACATAATTCGAGTTTTACTCACTTATATATTATAAAATACCACTCCTCTTGTAAGGAAAGACAAATATCAGGACCATCTTGTATCCTTTGTGGTATCGAACTTATTAGATAAAATGGAATCTTCAGTAAACTCTTTAAGGCCCTTGACAAAGTTATGAAATACATTTTTGATAAGTGTATAAATAAGAGAATGCCATCAGATAAATTTTGATTCCAAATCATTGTAATACTTGTGGATACAAAAAAGTAGGTAGGTATTCTATCTATAAGTATTTTAGACATATTTGATCCACTCAAGAAAGCTAAACCCTGGAGCTCACTTTCTGGTGTCAATAAAATTGTATCTGAAACACTTGTACACTTATTATTCATTTATATGCCAAATAAATTGTTTCATTAGTATGTATGCATTAATTACTGTCTTTAACTTTCTTATCAGTTGTTATTACTTTTCAATACATAAGAGAAAATGATCCAAATTCAAAGAATTTTTTTTTAAAATTTTGTACATTGTTGATGCAACCCCTAAAGATTCATACTTCCAATGTTCTATAGTGGAAGGCTGGATATTGTGTTGGTTGAAAAAACTGTTGTTTCCTAAAATTGTGGAACTTGATGCATGTTTCCATGATTTGCATAAAATTTTCCGAATTTAACTTTCATTGTTTTACTTTACTTGAGTTGATTTTATTCATCTGTACTTGCTCTTTAACTACTTCATGTACAGTTTTAATGTCCTTCTTTCACTTCTTTTAAAATATTTATTACTTTAAACCTCTGAAAACAATTTTTTGCACTTGTAAATAAAAAGTAGAAATTGCATCGTCAGAACCGGGCTTTAGACGTGTACTCAGCTGGGCATTATACTAAATAACGTCAGCCGCCTTGGCGCACTATAGAGGTCGTTTGAATAGTTATTTACGTACAGTACGTACATAATTAGTGGGATGTGGACATTATTAGTCGTGTAATCACATAAGTGCGTTAATAATTTCTATCCCTCGTATTATGTACAAAATTTTATCTACAATTGTTTATTAGTATCATTAACAGTATATCATGAAATTTTATTAAAAAAACTTCAATCCATCGTGTTGTTATTAATATTGACCGCAAACATGTAGATCATATTTAGTGGCCATAGCAGCAAAGGCAAACAAAGCTGTGGAAATAAAATAATTTAGTTAAGTATGTCATCAAATAGTCAAAGTTGAATGAACAAAAAACTATAAAAATGAGTTCAAGCGAAGACAATCTCTCTTCAGATATTGAAAATGCAGCTTCCTGTGTTATTTTAAATATTTAATTCTGGTATTAATATTTTTCTTGATTCTTATTATCGCACTAGTGCGGTAATATACATCATTATGACACTGACAATAGTGTCAAATCGTACCCATTACATGACAGTTGTAGATAAATAATGTTGAATAACAGGAAACTTTAAGATATGTGATAATGTTTCAAAAAGCCTTGGGGATTAGGTTTTCCTAGACACCACTTAGCGATGTTATTGTATAACAAATAGTTGGAAAGTTCCCTATTAGTTGTATGCTACAATTTATTTCTATTTATTTTAATTTCTCTATGAAATTTGTGAAATGATGTATCTTTGAAACAATAAAACTATCTATATTAATATACAATATTTAAAAAACCGTTTTTAACTTTATATAAAATAATTACTTTTGCTGCTAAATCTAAAATTGCTATAAGGAAGGGCCTTGTTCTTCCTATCATGTTACAATCCCGTAAATATGTTGGATTTATTCTTCACCCGTTCGCTTTCATTGCATGTTGCTTTTTTTCGCAGTTGATGCCGATGAAATTCGGCGTCTTGGAAAAAGGTTTAGAAAATTAGATCTGGATAATTCAGGAGCTCTCAGCATCGATGAGTTTATGTCTTTGCCGGAACTACAGCAGAATCCACTAGTTCAACGCGTAATTGACATATTTGATGCAGATGGCAACGGGGAAGTTGATTTTAAGGGTAAGTATGTTTATAAAATAAAATCTATTTGAATTTGAGTTGAAATATTTTTGGTTATGAAATATTTCACCGTTGTATAGTGGTTTACCGCCAAAATATCCAAATGCAAAAATCGCCATATTATTATAAGTAGAATTTGAACAACTCCTGGTCAAAAAAACCCTTGGAGAAGCTGACTAACGAATTATTACACTTCAGCAGGGGCCAGATAAAGAC
>CAJUYG010000781.1:90719-116958 GCA_910591675.1 Galerucella calmariensis
ATCGCATAATACTGAAACAATCTCAACAAATTGAGAAAATGTTTCTCTACAATTGTTTAAATACAATTTGTAATACAGTCTTCTTTTTAAAAACACTTAATATATTTATTACTGTTTATAGTATTTGTGTACTTCACAGCTTGAATAAACATCACCTCGTGTAGTATCAGGACATCAAGTTGGATAAAGCAGTTAACTTGTAGTTCTAAGACCATTCGAATACTTCACTGTATAAATCTAAAAGTAGCTCATTTTGCATGTTTTGTGCTTTCCTGTTGAATATTTTATTAAAAAAGGCAAAAATATATTTAAAACATAGCTGTACTTTATACTTTAAATCTAAATGTTGTGTGTGCATAGCTTTAAAACAACTAAAAGAAGGAAATTATATAAATATAATCTATACCTAATGCTTAAATATATATAAATCGCTCTTAAGTATGTACTTAGTCAACTTTTCACACAAAAACTTCTGGGTTTTAGGCGAAAAAAGGTGTCGAACAGGTTTTCTCGTTGAAATGGGTGCTTAGTAAGACTTGTTTGACTTTTTTAAATTCTAGTCAATATCAAAAGTTGCACGGAAAGCTTCCAAGAATCTCTCCGAACTTTGATTAAAAAAACTACCGAAAACGGATAGGGACCGATACTAGTTATACCCGTTCTGTTTTCTTTGATTATTTTTTAATCCAAGCTCTATTTATTTTTGGAAATATTCCTATTTTGACGGTAATCATTTGCTGTGATTTCTCGATGTGTGCTTGAGACTGAAACACCAAATGTTATCTGTTGATGTTTTAGTTGGAGATTTTAATCTAACAAAGAAATAGATGTAAAATTAGGTAGATTGGAAAGTTACATTATATTGTATATGTTAATCTGTGTGAGATGTTTCAAAATTTATGTTTAGTTAATAAAGGATATTCACCTCTCTAAATGACAGTTTTTATTTTTATTACATACCCATATACTATAAATACTACCATGGACTTCGTCAGAAGCACAGGATTGTGGGGTGAATTGTAATCTCTAGGTGAGCCACAATAGACCTAAAGGGGGTCGCAGTGGAGTTGGCGAGAAGGAGAAGGCCCAACTCACATAGAACCTAACCTAAACAGACTTGGGTCGAATACTGAAATTTGGTATTCCGATCCGAATCCTGAATACTTTATTTTAAATTGTATTCGAATACGAAGAAAATAAAGTATTCGAATAACGCTGTATTTGAATACCTGGATTTATTTAAATAGGAATATTTTTCGAATATTCCAATCAAATCACTTTAAAGTCAATTTTTATTTACGTGCTTGAAATAATAAAAATATATAACAAAATTAAAAAAGCTTCACTACAGAATAGAACTTAAAATAAAATCCTTTGGTTTATAGTTTATAGATAACAAAAAACTTGAAATGAAATTCTTTTCATTTAAATAAAAAATTAGGAACCAATCAATATCATTTGATGACGCACCGGTACTTATATATAAAGAGAAAAATTAAGTGCTTCCTATCCCGTTCGCCTTCAACAAAACCAACATTTCAAAAAGTTGCTTGAATAAAAAATTATCAGGTCTATTTTGATGCACGAATGTAATTCAGTAGAATATTTCTCGAGTAAAAGAAATAGAAGTATTGTATTTTTGGGCATACTTTCGGTCACTTTTTCTTGAATAGAACTTAAAGAATCTTGTCCAAAGCGAGACATTTCAACGAATTTTGAAATTTGGTACCTATATGTCACAATGACAAATGCGCAATTTTAACACTTGTTACTATGGTTATGGAACTACAGGGAAATTTTCGATAGCTAGCGGGATCTTATCGATAGTTAGCGGATAGTATAGCGATAATTTTTTACTGAATATAGTTACCAATCAAATTACTCAATTTCATGTCATGTGTCAAATTTCATCCAATTACCGCTGTATTACAGCGATAATACCCTACATGTGGTGTTTTCGGTTTAGTGTTTATTTTTTATTAAAAATTAATTAAACGTCAAACTGACAACTGGATTAAAAATGTCGCGAAGATTTGGTTTTGCATCTAACGATACAATTAATTTACCAATTGTACTTTTCACAATTGTAGTTTTAAATAAAAATGAATAATATTTGATTGAGACTAATAAAGTTTGTATTGAAAATTATTAAACGCCAGATTGACAATCAATTTTTTGATATCTACAAAGTAAAAAATTATCTTATCGAATACTCCTCGCGTCTTGATAAATACTCAAAATTTTGTCGTAGAGAATCCTTCAAGCGTGTTGCTCAAAGATAATAGTGATAATAGCCCTCGGCCTGCGGCTTTCAGCATTCTCTGACAAAATTATCTCGGTATTATCAAGACCCTAGGGGTATTACTACTGATAAGATCCCGCTTCATATGGGATTTTTTATACAGGAGTGTAATATTTCCTGTCATTTGCTACCAGCTAATTATCAACAGTTATTACACAAGTGGTGGTACTTACATATTTCTTTAACATGTTGCGGAATAGTTTAAAAAATAATCACGCCGAATTACATTCGTGGTAATAATTTTTTCAGATTATTTTGACTAGATTACCATCCGTCTTTTTGCTATTAGCATCAAAGACTCATGAATCTAGTTAAAAAGATACAGAAGACAAAGGATTATTATAATGTCGTATAGTCAAGCAGCCATTAAAGCACTGAGCTCTTATGAAATCAGTTCTAAAATGGTGTGGGAATGCCTTGACAAACTCAATGAACCAGGCGAGAACAATATACCTAGTCACCTCACTATGGATTCCAGAACACACTGGAACAGAGGGAAATGAAATAGCAAAGAGGGGGACTGAAATACCTTTCTGGGGGTCTGAACCCTTCTGCGGAATCAGGCCTAATGTATCATTGGAAGAAATAGGTGAAGCCAAGAAAAAGAGAAGATCTGACCATTGGAAAGATCCAGTAAGGCTTATACAATGAAAGACTCTTCTGGGTGACTACAACCTGTTGAGATCAAATGAATGCATAAGTCAAAGTAAATTACATTAAAAGTAGAGTCTCATTAAAACGATAATAAAAATGAAATGGGGTCAAAAAAATGAAGGTTCACGTGAAAATCGTATCTTTGTGAAAAATGCAGATACAAAAAAAAGTTTCAAATAAAATTTGAAGATTACGCCATAATCTTTGAAGTACGCTATGTTATATAGTTCAATTTTTTAATGTATTGATGTTAATTAGAGGAATTTGGTAAAAAACGACTTTTTAGTGGAGGTTTACGTGGAAAATTTTTCAATGTATTTGTAGATAGTGTAGATACCCCATTTTAGAACACATTTCATATGAAATTTTTTTTCTAAATGTCATTGTTTATTCAGTATCATAAAATTAAAAACATGAAAATTGATGTTTAAAAATACTACTAGGGAAATTTCGTATATTTTGAAAAATAATGCACAAACAAAAAAAATGTTCATACAAATTTTGTAGATAAATGTATCGGCTACAATTTTTGATTCAAACATTTTCATGTTATTCCATTATTTTAACAATTAGAGTGAAAAAAACAAAAATTTACTCAGCGATTTTCCGGAAAATTGCATGCCTATCATCGTAAACTTTTTCTCATGTTAATCACAACCCTTTTAAATACTCACTTTTGAATTTTCAAGTTTTATCTTTGCGGCACTTTACGAACATTTTGTGTACTTTGACTAAGCTATAGTTAAAATTATCAGAAAATTATCAACACTTCTGTAATTACTGTTAAATATTTTTGATTACTGGCTAGAAGTTGGTTTATATGCAAGATTGGTCTAACCTTCCTCTAATAGCAATTTGATCAGAATTATCTGTGATCACGTGACCAAAAATCTGCCGCCTCTGAGATGCAAATAACGAACGTAGCTAGTATAGAATCAGAAAAAACTCTGTGGTGGCGAGATGAGGAATCCCTCCCTGATTTTGTGAGGCCTTCCCCTGCCATGGAACACCACTATAATCACTGTACGTAATTCTCGTTTAAATAATGTAGTTTGTTGCATTGTTCTTTACTTTCGAGTACGTGATATAGGGTGGTTACAGCGCGGATAAAGATTATTGCCGACTTGTTCTTATGATCTGATCAGCATGCGTCTAATCAATCAAAGCCAAATGTCGGCAAGGTAGTTGAACAGGTGCTTCATCTTTTACAATTGTGTTTGAACTTACTTTATACTTTCGCATCTTAATTCTGGCAAATATAGTCGAGCCGCTAATTTCAGTTCCGACGAACAGAACACCTTAACGTGATGTTTATAGAATTTACGAAAGTATACTAAGTAAAAGAAACTAAGGAAATATAACATAATTTTAATATTTAGAACAAATTATAACCAGCCATATTTGGGTTGAGTTTTTTTAGCATGAACTCGTTGAATATTTCTTTGGCTCAGAGGCGTAGTAGCTGGGCTTTTTGGACCAGTCTGTTCCTGAAAAAAAAATCTTTTGAGTGAAATATTAAATTCACATTTTTTAAAACTAAATAGACATTTTACATTTTGTCAAATCCAGAAAATAATTTTCAAAGGTAATACCACGAGTGCTTCAAATTTTATCGATAATTTTTTCTTTTCCACGAAAACTTATTTATTTGGCAAAAATATGAAAACAAACCGATTGATAAAATCACGAGTCCCTTAGGACGAGGGATTTTATCTAAATTCGGTTGGTTTGAATGTTTTTGCCTCAAATAAACAAGTTTGAATAATGAAAATAAAAAATTATGTGATAAAAATTTGAAGAGCGAGTTGAATTTGGGAAGATTATTTTTTCCAACAATTAAACATTTTGTATTACCTGAATGTTCAATTTTGACCTTTCAATGTAAACAAGGTATTATCGATGAGGAAGCAGAATTGGTTAAAGCCACCAAAATGTCAGATTTTGACAAGTGAAAAAATAATCGCTACAAACTAATCGTTCGGTAATTCAATGTAGTGCAAGTTAGCAATGGCGTATCCAAGTAGGGCTGCTACCCCAGGGTAAAAAAGGGGAGGGGATAGAGGTGGAAGTGGGAAATCCCATTTTAGGGGATGAAAAGATAAAAGTGGTATGGGTGACTAAGGAGAATAGTGGGATGGAGAAGGGGATACTGTAGATGTTTATGTATAGGTACCCGATGCTAGTAGAAAAAGGAGAGGAAATGGAGTGGATTAAGTGCTGTTAAGGTCGTCTTGAAGTATGCTAGGGTAGTGATTCCAAGGCGGGAGTATCGGCGAGATTGAGGTGGGTTTGGTTGGTAGGCATTCCCGTGGGGATGAGTCCAACACTGTCTAGGTACTGGTTAAGGACCCAATAGAACCCCCTCTCTAGCATCTCGCAATCTGACATATTTTATATAAACGATGTCTCTTGTTATTATGTCTTATTTTGGAAATTCTCCCCTTTCCTTTTTAAAGAGATTCAAATACCCAAAGCTCCCCTTCTGCTTAGATATACATGTACCTAAGAAAATATATGCTCAGTGATACTACAACATGCTTGGTGAAAACATTACAGTAAGATATGAATAAACGGTCACACAAATCATTTAATAAAAAAGAAATACTTACGTCTGCAAATGAAACTACTGGTTTCAACTTAGCTGGACTTTTTGTTAGTACAATTGGAGATTCTTCTGTTGACTCTTCATTAACTTCAAATGTTGAATTGGATAGAGTATCATCTTTTTGATCTATAACTTTCACTTCTGGTTCTAGGACTGCACTTTCTAATTCCGGCTTTTCAGATTCAAGTTCCTCAATTACTTGCTTACTGACATCACTTTCTACTTCTTGATCACTTTTAGCTATACTTATTGTATCCATCTCCTCTTCAGTCGAGCCTGGTGTTTTACGTTCGGCACTACCTTCTTTGGAGGGATATATTAGGCTGCTAATTGGTGTATCAAGATCCAGAGTGGATTCACGGTCCAAATTAGTTTCACTGGATTCTGGAGAACTTTTTGAATACTCCACTTCAAGAATGCCGGGCTCTGGAATATCTTCCTGTTTATTTTTGTCTGGATAAGATGGTGGACTATATTCTTCATCATTTGACAATTCTTTAGGGATTGGACTAATTGGTCTTGGTAAAATTTTAACATCATCTTTAGACATATCGTCACTGGATATTTCATCTCCTGACAGGTTCCAATCTTCACCCAAAATATCAGCAAGCACACTTTTATGTTTAAGATTTACGTACGAATTAATCGAATGTTTTCCAGGACTTCCTGATTCTTCTAAAGGTGGAGAAACTATTATGGGGGGTGAAGTAACCGTATCCGTATCAGTTTCCGAAAGCTGTAAATCTTTTAGTATTTGATCCAAAGAATCAGAAGAAGACGAATCTTCTGATTTTTTCAAGAAGATCACTGGTGAATATTTAGCACTGTCTAGTTCAATTAGATCTTTTATTTGTTTGTAATCGGATGAACTTGATATCTCTTTGTTATCAAAACATGCTGCTGGTTCTATGGATATGGTAGGAGTTACAGATTTTGACATTGCTTTTTTAATAGTAATTGTAGGACTTGAAGCGTATTGTTTCTTCACTGAATCTGGAAATAAAAACAAAATATACCTAAAGCTTCGAAAGAGTTTCCATTAAATTTAATAATAATAATAACGTTTATTCATAAATTTAACAAATACAGTGATAAAATACAAATAAAATCGAATAAACATCGACATCCACAGAAGTATTGTACATACTTGTATCTGGTGAATATAGGCTGGTGTGTCAAAATTAAAAAAAACCAAAAAATGCAGTTAAAAAACAATATAAATCCATTTTTACATGATTGTATTTCAGACATACATTTCGTATATGAGTTTACTCTTTTCTGTTTTTGATTCAGCATTCTATCATTTTGTGTATTTTTGTTTTGTCTGTTTCTTTAACAAATGTTACTAGTTGGGTTTTGAAGCGTTTAAAAGAAGTTTCATCGATAATTCTCTGTGGTAGTTGCCCGAATAATTTGGGTGCTAAGTAGGAGTAACCTTTTTGACCTATTGTTTTAAGAGCTGTTGGTATATAGTATTGATTATTAGATCTTGTCGCGTATCTATGATTGTGAGTGGTAATAAATTTGTATTTATTTTTATATTGATGGCATCCTATCTGAATAATGTATAATTGTCTAACATCTAATATTTGTGTTTCAGTATAGAGTAGTGAGCTTGAATATCTTGTAGGTTTGTTGAGAATCATTCGGAGGAATCGCCTTTGAGACACTTCGAGGGCATTTAGATAGCTCCTTGAAACTCCTCCCCAGCCAATAATGTCATAATTGAGGTGTGACTCAACCAAACTGTGGTACAGTATTTTTTTACATTTAAAGCTCAAAAATTGGCTTACTTGCTTAAATCGAAATAGGATACTCCGAAGCTTTTTAGTTAAATATTCCATATGATGGTTCCATCGTAAGTGATTGTCAATGTAAATACCCAAGTATTTAATTCTTCTTACAGGTTTTATTGAAAAATCTTGTTGGATATTAAGATTGTATTTTGGCAGAGACGTTTCATGACTACTGAAGGGTAAATATACAGTTTTATCAAAGTTTATTGGGAGTAATCTGCTGTCGAACTAGTCTTTGAGCTTTCCAAGATCATTTTCAATATTTAGTTTGAGATTATACCAGTCATCATGTTTGTAATAAATCACAGTATCGTCCGCGAAGCTGATTATTTTTCCTATTGTTTCCTGTTCAAATAGATTATTTAAGTAAATTACGAATAGCACCGGCCCCAATACTGTTCCTTGAGGTACACCACATTTAATGTTGATCTCTTCACTCACATGATTTTTGAATTTACTTTTTTGTGTTCTGCTTGTTAGATAACTTTTGAATAAATTATGAGTTAGACCCCTTACACCCATATCTTCTAGTGTATCTAAAAGTATGGAGTGGTCGACAGTATCGAAGGCCTTTTTTAGATCCAAAAAAACCCCAATAGATGGAGTGCTTGAGTCCAAGGATTCGTAGATGGTTTTTGTCAAGGAATGGATTGCATAATTGGTAGATTTTTTTTCTCTAAAGCCATACTGGGATGTCGACAGCAAATTATAATTTGATAGGTATGTCGTAAGTCTTGTTTTTATAATTTTTTCAAAGACTTTGCTTATTGAAGATAGAAGTGAAACAGGCCTATAGTTTGAAATATTTTCTGTATCCCCATTTTTGAAAATTGGAGCTATGAGAGATTTCTTTAGAATCGAAGGAAATATGCCTGATTCGAAGGATTTATTTATGATGTCCGTCAAAGGTTCACATATGAATTTTGCAATAATCCTTAGAGTTTCAGCTTTCATTCCATCAAGCCCGGGAGCCTTTTTGTTTTTTAAGCTAATTATTGTATTTTCAACCTCAGTAGTATTCGTTGAAGTAAGAAAAAGTGAATTTTTATTTATATATTTTTTACTTTTGTAATTGGGATTTTGTCGTATGTTCTTTGCCAAAGTTTCCCCCACATTCGCGAAGAAGTTGTTAAATATATCAGCAGCATCTTTTGGATCTGTGACGATCTCATTTTTTTCATTCCTAATATTATTTATTATTCTTCCTGTCTTGATATTCAAAATTTCATTAACAGTGCTCCAGAGTTTTTTACTTGCATTTTGTTCTTTTTCAATTAATTTTTTATAATAATTTTCTTTGGCAGTCTTTATTTTCTTTCCCGTTTCTTTTTTTTTAGTTAAATAATCATTTTTCAATTTTACATTATTTGGATTTTCTTAGATTCATAAATACCTGATTCAACATCTCCTGTGATCAATCCTACTAAGTCAGATCTACTTAAGTCTGGCAACATTATTGGAGTTAATGGTGTAACGGCTCTGGAAACATCGGGACTTTTAGAATTCACCATCCTTTCTGCTTCTGCTATAGCCCGTTGGAGATTTTGTTGTTTCTTCAACGAATCTTTCCTGTGACATCGTCCAATTTGCGAGCTGCAAAAAGGCATGTATTCACCTAATAAATAGTATAAATAAGAAATTGGTACAAATACTCAATATGCTTTGGTTCCAATGATAGAAATTGAATATTTTAACTAAGAGATTCTTACGCAATTTGGGCGCTTTTTATTACTTGTCTCCATTTCAAGGTATTGGAATCAAGAACTGCTAGCTTGGCAATTCTTCGAAATCTGAAAATCACATGATAATTTGCATTTTTTTAAATTTCAAAGAACAGTAAGTAAGTACTTTCCCCACCTGTTGCACAGTATACTTTTGCACTCGCTTTGAATTTTAAAAGTAATACTATTTATAAAGGTGCACATATGATTTGGTAAATATTTCTCGGAGAATGAGCAACAAAAAGGGAAAAACTTCAACTTTTAAGTATTGAGAAATTGATTTACTTTGCCAGAGAATTTTCGTTTTCAGGAGGTGACGCAAACAATTCCAAATTTTCCTCTTCCTCTTGAGCTACAGGAGCAACCTTAAAATCTTTCAACAATCTTCTTTCCCACACTTTCATTTTCTTTCCCAAAATGGCTGTAAAAATATAATTAATAATAAAATGAATGTATAATTGAATTTGTAAGTCTCACGTCACGGATTATTAAAAATTAACTTTTGATATAAGAAGTGATTTGATAAGTTTCATTGTGAAGCAAATCCTTAGTAATATTGTAGATGTGGATGTGTTTGCCTGTCAACCGATCATCATAAAATTTTGTACACCCACTGTCAGGGGTACAAAAAGGGACATATGGCAACTTTTATCCAGAAAAAACTGATCGCGAGGGAGATTAGTATATTAAAGTATAAGTGGATATTAAGGTCTTTAGAACACGTGCGAAATAGAGCAAGTGTTTTAGAGATCAGTTTTCCACGAATACTTTACGCTATTTTTTTAATTGGTGCAATTTGGTATTTTAAATACTGGTATCTTTTACTACTACAACAACAAGAAATGCAAATAAGAACTAATAATGTAGACTGGTTGAATTCGTGATGCTTCGTATACCTTGCGTATACCACGCACAAGTGCTTGAAGCCCAAATAAACGAAAGCAACATATGTTTTAGTGGTACTTGATGACAAAAACTGACGTTGCTGGAAATCGAAAAATGAATTTCAATTATCTGTGTTTTGATATTTCAGGTCCGATAATGAAACGAGCGGCACCCTTTCTCAAGAGAGTCTTCCTTCTCACTTCCCCTGCATGCCATAATGGCTAGGGATACAGTACCAGCGATACTCTATTGTGTTCTCCTATTGAGTCTTTTTTGGCAGCTTAAAACCAATTTTGACGTTACACGGTGAGAGCTAAGTGTTTTCAAAGCCACTTGGCTGTCCGAAATTTTTTTTCTGTTTTATGTCTGAGGTTTGCTCCAATCTCTCCACACACACCCACAACAATATTATACTATTATACGATATTCCAGTGTCACAACTCGGTCTCCCATTATTAATCTTTTTACTATGTTTTTCAGTTCTTTTAGCAAAATTTCACTCAAATATATAATTTTCTATGGTTTTTAATTCGTATTTAAGGACATTAACGCCAGTGAAGAGCTTGGAAATTACGAAGAAAAGAATGGAAGGAGATTCTAGAAGATACCTTCTCAAACATCTTATGAAAGTGAGTATTATTAGTGAACAGGAAATTATTTATTCGTGTAAATGTCCTCGAACGGTTTATAACAGATTACCTCAATGGTCTTTTCTAGGCCCACAGTCCACTTCTTTTCAATATCTATACTACTGACCTGCACAGGTTGGAAAATGACTATATCAAAATCATTCAATACGCAGATGCTTTCATGCTCCTTCGAGCAATGTTTATGCCTGTACTGCATGGATGGTTCTCTGACAACGGTTTCTCTATTTCATATGAAAAATCTGCTTTGGTCTGTTTTTCAAGACAACGTCTTAAAACAACTAGTGCTCTAACAATAGGAGAACAAAGAATCCCTTTCGACGAAGAATTCAAATACTTGGGGATATTATTTGATAAAAACTTGCTTTGGACCAGTCACATTCAGTATACAAAATAGTTGTTTCAATAATGTTCCACAGGTCCTACATGCGTTAGATTCTGGTCTACGGATGTACCTATCAAGATCTATTTTGAAGACTATCGATAAAATTCAATATAGGTATCTGAAAATCTGTTTGGGAGCTATAATGTCATCACCCAATCATGCAGTATTGATAAAAATGCAGAAACCTCCGTTGATGATTCGAAGAAAATTTTTAGCTGGAAAGCAGTTAATAAAATATCGATCGTTCAACACATCCATGGTCTCGAAAATTGAGAATATAAACACTTGCAGCATCTTTCTTCCTTACTGGAGAATAAAAAACCCCTTACATTGTCGGACGTCTTTTTGAATACCATTTCAGTCACATTACCAATTAATCTATTTTTCCATTGACCAGTCTAATTACGGTTCATTGATATCCTGACCAACAGTCACATACCTATCAAAAAGTATCATGGTATCGGCAAGAACAAACAGTATTTCCTTTTATATTCTCAACTTCCCAGTAAAATTTGATTATAGCAAAAGACATCCGGAAATTCTGACACGTTTACATTTACACTAGTAAATTATGGAAGTTTTTTGGCTCACCTTCACAAAATAGGTATTCTTAACACACCATTTTGTACTTGCGATAATATATCAATAGGGGATCTTAACCATTTAGTAGAAACAACAGAATTTTATAATTCCCTCATTTCCTGCAGCTTTCCCATCTCTGCTAATTTATGTTCACTTCTGGCGAAAAACGAAAGGACTATTTTTGATCTACTTAAGTATAACGTTTATTATTGATTGATAATTCTAAACTGGAAATATAGACTTTTCCTTCTGACTATACTTCAGCAATTATCTAACCAAATATTTGCAGAAGTGAATACCTATGATTATATATTATCTGTTTAGAACTTTATTGGTTTGAGGAGTGTCCTGACTAAGACCAATCGTTTAAAAATTTGTTACCAGAATGGATAGGGAAGGAACAAAAACTATTCGACGGTTTCAGAAAAAAATCTAAAATTTAAAATTTCAATACTTTTTCCTTTTTTTTCGGCAGAGGAAACGTCCATTCCATTTTTTCCAAGAACTTCAAGAATTTCGTAACGGAATGAAGAAATGTCACTTTTCAATTCGTTAACATCGTCTTCAGTAACTAATGATTCGTCACATTTTCTATGCATCGCCGAAACATACCTCCAAACTAACGCTCTCATTACAGCTGTATACCTGTAATCTCTTTCTTTTTCTTCGCGATTTCGTCTCTAAAAAATAAAATCAACAGTGAGCGTGTAGTTTCAGTTCAATTTTATAAATGCATCCACCTTTGTTGACATTCTTCTTAATTTGTCTTTTTTCCGTATACCAAAAAGTTTTAATAGCATTTTTGGTTTTGGAAAAATATTAAACGGAGGCGGTAGAGTTCCAGTTTCTTCGAAATAGCTCATCCAAAGTTTAGTCCTAGCAAATTTCCATTCAGTGTCTGAATGTTCCTATAATTATTTTTATTTTTATAATTTTGGATCGATCTAATAGTTTAAACATTCACTTACATCAATCATAGCGTAAGAATTTGACATCATGGCAATAAGAAGATTTAGTAGTACGATTACATTGATCACACTGTATGAACCAAACATAAGTAGACCCCAAAATCTCGTATATGTTTTGATGCCTGTTAATTCAAAACTGTCGAGGTCTACCATACCAAAACTTGCCCAAAAGAGTGACTGTGATGATTCAAAAACACTTAAAAAAAACAAAGGCCATTTATAATTGTATTTCAGCAGTTTCAATTACTTCATTGACAAACAGTAATACACACTTCGCAAAGCGCCTCCACTTCATACAAGAATCAGAGGCACCATCAAAATCTGGTTCTCCATTTGAAAGATGATAACATTTTTTCTTTTCCAGATCCGAAAAATACCATAACAGTTGATTGAGACCTGAAAGATATTTTTGTATATATAATAGACCGTTTCAACGGAAGACATCTTGTGGTTGCGGCGACCGTCGTCCACCTATAGGTTTATATAGCAACTAATAGAGGCTAAGTAAAACTTTAAAAAGGATACTGTAACTTTGAGATGTGCCTAAGTTCAATGCAACGGTAAATTTCTTACCTTTTTTTATGGAACTTGTCCAGGGAACATTTTTTATTTGCCTTCGAGAAACTTCTTCAAATAAACGAGTCACATTTCTTTTTTCATTTCCAATCTTTTCTACCTGTGTGAGTATTTCATTTTGCCTAATTTCTTTTGTCACGAATCTCTAATTAATCTTTGTGTGATTAGTCATCTCAAGTGTGTATAATTATTTCCAAAATATATCACAGAAAAAATAATGAGTACAAGCTAAGTGTGCATCACCTTGTGTTTAGTACTGTATAAAAAATACAAAGTAGAGGCCGTATTCTCGACAAGTGAGCTTTTTGACGTATACTCATCAAAACGAATGATTCATGTGTAAGTACTTTTTTGAAGTGGTATTTTTGACGACCATTCGTTTTTTGGAACGTATACGCTTGATAATGTGCGATCATAACATCCGGCATCACTGCAACATCTCACTGATTACAGAAATTGGTTCGTAAATTAACGTTTTGTGACTAGAATTCAAAAACTGACAACTGGCAAAGTGAAAGATTGTCCACATTCACAGGAAATTAAGAAAAACTTGATTTTAAGTATGATGTCTCATCGAGATGAAAAAGAATAATGAAAGTCTGCCAGAAAAATTACCGTATCGAGTATCCGAAAAAAAAAATTTCAAACTACTTTACATTCAAAGGTGCCGAAATGAAATGGACAGAAATAACTTTAATACTTGCAAAGAACCGCAAAGACACCAACAACTACAACAAATTGAATAGTTATCAAGAATATATTTAGAATATACTCCAAACTAAAGCATTTCACATTGCATCAATCAACATTAACCATACCACTTCATCTTCCATTATTTAAAAATATTTTTGACAGTTAAAAAATAGTTGTCTCCGAAGTTGACAACAAATATAATATTCAACAAAACTATAAAACGAACGATACAAAGTGCTCGCTGTAAACACTCGTTTTGAAAACGTATACGCATCGATGTTCACGAGTCAAGAATACCAAAACGTACGAATATCTCGAAGTGCACAAATGCATCAAAAGTTCACTTGTCGGGAATACGGCACTTGATGTCCTTGAGCTGCTGTAGATTGGAAAATATCAAACATTGAATAAAGAACAGTATAATAATAAATTGTCACAACAGCAAGCAATATAATTCCAAACAAAAATTAAATCAAAAATATAACAAACCAAACAGCATACACCGCTAAATGGCTAAAATCGTAGATAAAATAATACATAACCACAAAACTGGTAGATGAAAAAGATAACGTTACGAGTGCCAGTATGCGTTTTGCTGAGAGGTACCGTTGACTCAACGTTACACAATTTTTCGGGACCGTAACGTTTTCGCGACAGGTCGGTTCAAACTTTTGTCTTTGAGTATAAAAGAAAGAAGAACACATTAGAAAAGGATAATGATAGTACCGTTCCCATTGAATCGGTAGTCAACAGTACCTCGCAGCAAAACGCCTACTGTTTACTTGATACCTATATGTGTCCTCGTTCTCTCGACAAGTCCCTAAAAAAGAGAAGAAACAAAAATACGGTCTTAGGTACACCTGTCCAGGCTCTAAGTTTCAGTTTCCTTTTAAAATTACAGTAAGCTGTTATTAGTTCTTCTAAAAGTGATATAGGTGGACAACGGTCGTTACAACCATAAAATGTCTTCCGTTAAACCGGTCTATTGTTTTCATAGTTACGATAGGCTGCTACTTCAGGTATTGTTAGCACTGTAAAATGTTTTTCTCGTAGATGTAATCAGAAAATGTTGACTTACTAGCAAAAATTATCTCTATTTTCACCGGTGTGCTTGACCAACGGCCAATGTATTTAAAATACTTAATTTTAACATTGAACATTTAAACATTTACGGCTATATTAAGATTAAGTACCTATCAATGCACAATTTAAAACACTTTCCGTGAAATACTCAAAATTATTATTATCAAAATACATAATATAAAGCACAGTACTAATCTGGGTATTTAAAAAAATCTACGTACCACATGCAAACGCAAACAGAACTAAAGAGTAGATAAAGAAGAACTTGACTATATCAATTACCATGCGACCCAATGATATTTGAAGAGGCCCCAAATGCGGATTAATTGAAAACAAGTGGACTAACTTCAAAGCACTGAAAGCAAAATAAATATATTCTACTAATAAGTCAGACCAACAAGAATACACTAATCATGTTTCTTGATTTTGAAATAAGTAGATCTCGGAGAAAAAAAAATCATTTTAATAAATTGGTGTCGACAAGCTTTCATGTAATATTTTATTGAACTATGTAATATATGTAAGATGTAATTTTCTACTGAATAAAGACACTATTGAGTTTCTCCTGTAAAAAGAGTTTTTTATTTTCTATTACAAACATAATTATTAACAAAATCTTACCTGTAAAAAGAGAAACGACATTAAATGTCTATTATTACAGTCTTTTATCTAATTACAATTTATATTAATTCTTACAATAAAATTATGACATAATATTTTTCCACTGTCAAACATTGTCAAACATTCACAAGTATGTCGGTGTCATTTCTATCAACACTCGCCATGATAGAGCGGGTGAATAAAAACAAGGTTGAGGAAATATAAGGTATTTTCTTACATCTCCCCTGCAAAAATTCTATCAAGGTACAAAAATATTGGGATCACTGTCGATAACCGGGATGAGTTTTGTCACATGGAAAAGGTTTGACTCCGATTTTCTGTGACCAGTATCTATTTTGTATATGGAATTGGAAATTTTCTCCAAAATTTTGTACGGGCCAATCTTTAGTTCGTCTAATTTTTTTCTATTGAGTTTGTTACCATTTTTTACAAAAACCATATCTCCTACTTTAAATGCCCAGGGTTTTCTGTTTTTGTCGAATATCTTCTTGGTGTAGTTATGTGATTTTATGGTATTCCGAAGGCGACTTGCCTGTCTCTCAATAAATCCATATGTGTTATTTTCTGTTTCAGTTCCTCTGGTAAATTGATTCTATTCTCACCCTCTAGTAGATAAGTGGGTGTAGAACCAGTAATAGTATGTTCTGTGTGATTGTATTTTTTCGTACATTCTTGTGCAATGGTTGTCCATGCTACTTTTTTCCAGTTTCATGTATTTTGCATCTTATTTTATTAACCAATGTTTGGTTCAATCTCTCATTGAGCCCATTCGAAAAAGCTGCATTTACTGCTGTGAAAACAATTGGTATATTTTTTTCTTCTAAGTAGTCCTTAAATTTCTTAGAATTTATACCTGATATTGGTCGGTCAAAATCATACCGATTTCGTTGTTTTTCGCGACCTTTTCCAGAAGTTTTATAAAATCATTAGCATTTTGAGTATTGGATGTTAATATGTATGCATACCTTGTGAAGTGATGAATGAGTAAGTGTAGATACTTCTTTGTCGACCTTGATCCTCCAACCGTGTCTATTGACATAATTTCGAAAGGATTTTCTGCTGGTCCAAAGTGCGACATTAGTCCGTACTTTTCTTGACCTCTTGATTTATTTTTCATACATATTGTGCATCTCCTACATACTTTTTTATATTGTTTTTATATTTGCTCTATACCTATGTGACAGTAATGCTCATGTACAGACTTTATTTCCGTTAATACGATTTTTTCTTTATTCCTTACGTTTTTGATCGTTAAGAATATCTTCTATCTTTATTAGATTTACAATTTTCAATTGTTCATCCTCATTTTTATTTGGTTCCAAGACCGGATTTCTACTCAGACAATCGGCTTCTAAATTATATTTTCCTGGGCAATATTTAATATCAAAGTTGTATTGTGACAAATAATATGTCAGATCTCCTAGCTCATCATCTGTTCGTGATTTTATATTCATGTTTTCCAAAGGTTTGTGGTCTGAAAAAACCGTAAACTTTTTCCCAATGAGTCTGTGTTGCCAATATTTTACAGATTCTTTTATAGCCAGGCATTCTAAGTAGATGGCTTTTTTTCTTTTTTGTGCTTCGTTTAATTTTTTTGAAAAATATGCTACAGGTTTTTCTTCCCCGTTAATTTGAGGCTGTTTAAAAATTGCACCTATTCCCTTTAAACTAGCATCTGTATATATGTTTATTGGTAATTTTGTATCAAATATTCCCAACACTGGTTGACAACAAAGCAAATCTTTTATTCTGTTAAATGAATCCTGACACTGTTTTGTCCGTGGCGCAACGAGTAGTCGCCTGAGACGCCCCCGCCTTAAATCCACCACTGATATAATAATGATACGCCTCTAGATATTCCTTCAGGAGAAAAGCAATGAAATCAATAACAAAGAAATTGGCATTGAAGCTTTTAGCAGTCAATCGTATTTTGATTACAAGTTGTTGATCAATGTTAACAAATACAAAACCTCCTTGTAATTAGATGGATTTTTGATATTTATTCAGATTTTTTGCAGATTATAGGAAAAGCACATTCCTGCAATGTGACTAAAGACCATCTCGACGATATTCAAATAAATAAACTGTTGTAATAAATAAATACCTGAAAATATTAGCAGCTGCAAATAACCCTTCAGCAATTAACTGTGGGTCGAACGCATACCAATCTTCTCTTCTTATATATGCTGTAACTGGTTCATTTTCAATTTCAGCAGCTTGTTGAAGATACGAAGCTACTCTCAGTACGAATACTCCTGTATATAAAACGTTTCTTGTAAAATCTATAAAGTTCCATAAATTTCTTAAGTACGATTTAATGCCTTCGACAAACATTTCTTGGGTTTCTTCAAAAACAAATCCTAAGAAACATTCAGAGATACAAACGATTTCATACATATTTTACAAATATTTTTTACCTATGACATATAAGAACACTGCGTATTCTAATATCGTAGGAGGATTCCCTCTTTGTCTTTGGTATTTTTCTATTACATATACTTTCATTGAATCCGAACCAAAATGTTCTAAAACCAAGTCATCTGCTCTTAGGGATACCAAAATTAGTAGTACTGAAAAATATATTGAAACAAAAAATAAGTCTTCAATTCATTAACTTGATAGAAGTAATTCAACTCTTGATCATTATAGAAAAATATATTTACTTCTCATGCTACCTAATAAAACTAAGGGAAACTACGGAAGTGTTTCTCCTCTATGGAGATGAATTATTTTCACTCAACAAATTCTACAGTACCTTCATCAAATCATGTCGTCATACAAAATCCTTACAATTACACTACTTCACCAAATCTCATTCCATCTCTAAAATTCTCGTGAAGCAGGCTCCGTACTTCTTAGAAATTTCATTCATCCTACCCGATATAACCTAAATCAAACTAATTGTCTTTTATAGCATATTCATTTCTACTATCTGGAACACAAGACACAAATCCATAATCATAAATTCAATCAACTTATCCAAGAATAAACCCCCAAACTTCATCATCTTCAAATTCTTCCACTGCTGTACACAATTTTTCAGACACTACTATTTCAGATACGGCACTGAAGGCCCTATCAAACTGAAGAGGCAATTTACAGCCTTCCTCCCGAATAAGCCAACTTACCTTGGTCTGAAAGGCAAGATCTCCAAGACCTTTTCAAAAGTAAGGACATTATTCTTCCAGTCGATAAAAGAACGCCACTATCATATTAAATACTTTTTCCCATATCGAAATAATGAACCAATTTATTGAAACTTACTATTAGAAACGTTCTTCCACCGACCACATCACCTATTCAGAAAAAAACAACAATATATAAGTCCTGAATAAATAAATCAAATCTCCCACCACAAATCTAAGCTAGCCTTACTCCGCAATTTCTATGTACTCCCATAAATTCATAGGCCCAGTATTGCTTTACGTCACATCGTTATTATAGACCAAGCGAGTATAGTAACTTTTGACAAAAATCCTGGAAGAAAACGGATGGTGCCATCATACAGGGTGGGGCACTATGCACGAACTATTCTCTGGCGTCTTAACGGCAAATGAAATTAGAAAAAATAAGACGTAGAATTGAGTAGATTACTTAGGACTATAATTTAAAAATATTTTAGAATATACAGGGTGCTCCAAAAAAACGTGCCGTATCAAAGTTAGGTTCCTTCAAATGGAGCACCCTGTATTTTATCACATTTTTGGATTGTACTATTAAAAATAATGTAAGTTCATTAACATTTCCCTATACCTATCTAGTTTAGTTTCCAGGATAAATCGATTTTACATAATTTGTAGACCCTCCGAAAAAATACAATAACTTCAAAATAAAAACGAATAACCACATTTGCTTTACACCATCTCACTAGAAGTTTTTAACATACCGTTTCCAATATTTACTGGTATGCTATCATATACAGGGTGTTTTTAATATGACAGTATAACACTAATTATTTAATACATAAATTTCTGGCTTATATTAAATGGAACACCCTGTATCTGTTGGGTCTGTTGAACGTGGGAATTTATTACCTTTCAGTTGGTATTAGGGTTGCCTATATCTAACTCTGATAGTTCTCCAGAAATTTTAAATTTGTTTTTTAATATTCAATTATTTGCTGACATCCAGTTACCTATGACATGATTCTCCGATGGAAAGTTTTTAAAAATTCAAAATTTGCTATTTTTACAGTAAGTGCTTTGTTGTATGATTTATTATTGATAAATTGAAGGTCTCTTAAATCAGAATTTTATTAAGGGTAAGTACACTAGTTTTGAGCATACAGATGAATAAGCTTTAAAATTATAAAAAAATAACTAGGTACTAAAAATTCAAAGAAGGTGTTCAAAGTGACGCCCATCTTGTTGGATACAAATTTGAACCTTTTTTTGAAAAAATTTATTGTTCACTTTCTTTTCAGGTGTTACTGTTTGAAACGCTCTCATTATCCTATCCTTCATGTTCTCAGGAGTGGTTGACTCTGTATTGTAGACAATACTTTTTATGTAACCCCAAAGAAAATAGTCTAATGGCGTCAAGCATGGGAACCTTGGCGGCCAAAGGTAAGGAGCACTTCGCCCAATCCATTTTAGTGGAAAAATATTGTTCAGGTAACGCCGGACAATTATACTGTAATCAACAGACGCACCATCTAACTGCAGCCACATTTTTTGTCCTGTAGCTAGTGGAACGTCATTTAAAAGTTCGGGTAGTTTGTTACGTAAAATATTCAGTGCAAAAGATTTGGTATAATGCTATCTTTCATCCCCAAATTAATCACACTGAACGCGTAAACAAATCCATCGTCACAGCTATACGATCTTATAGTTATGAGGATCATAGAACGTGGGATGAAGAGATCTATAAAATCGCTCAAGCAATTCGGCTGTCGAAACATGAAGTTACCGATTTCTCCCCTTCCTTCCTTACCTTTGCTCGAAATGCTACAAATAAGCAAAAGTAATACAAATACTCCACCAAATTATCGCCGTTGTTATTCATCTTTCCCTTAATTTTAATTCAAGCAAATAGAATGTCTTACATAGAAAAAAGAGATATGAAGAAGCATGGATTAAAAACTTCATAAACGGCTTCCTCATCAGTTTTCCTGTTGTAGTTCCTGGTGCAAACATGTATAGCATGCAGTAAAAAGGAAATAGTACTGCTACTTTGACTATTATTAAGATTTTTTCTTTACTCGATTTCCGTCTAAATCCAGGAACACCTTCGTACCAAATAGCAGCTAATAGTTGTTGTATATTTGGATGTGAGACAAACTAAAATAAAGAAAAACCATTACAAAATTTATGAAAAAGCATGAAACAATCAGTTGCCAAATGGCAAGACAAGGCGAATATGATAATAATATTCATTGGATCAAGGCCACAAGAAACTGGGTGGAGTGGTGAAGAATATCACCAGGATAGTTCGCCAAAATGTACGGTAGAACAACCAAAAATCCTCAAAGCCATAGTAGATGTGCTAACGGAGTACTGTGAGCCTAAAAGACAGTCGAAGCTGGGGTTGACTAACGCATTACGAGAAAAGAAGCCAGCAAGAAACTATACATGGAAGGTTCAGTATTGATGCTGATTTTTTACATAGGAAAAGTTGCACTGAAGAATACAACCCAGCTTCAGAGGAATGGATTAACCCAAATAGCCATCTAACAAAATCTAATGTAAGACAGAAACACTTTAAATTTTGTATTATAGTCCCTGAATTTTATACATATATCTTACCTTTTTTTGTTTATATTGAATAGCCAGTTCCAGTCTAGCTAATTTCATATGTTCTCCTTCTTCGTAAGGTGGATTTTCAGGATCATGGTTCAATATTATCGCCAATTCCTGAGAATTTCTGGATTGGTGTAACAAATCAACAGCGAACTGTTGACATTGCAATCGTAAATCCATATATTCCGATTTACATTCCTATAAACATATTTTAATACGAATTACATCGAACAAAGAAAATAGAATATGATCCAACATACTGGTTCGGCAAAGGCTAGATTCCTGAGCTCCCAAGACAATTGAAATGCTGTAAGTAAAGGATCGCTGGATGAAAGAGCAATAAGGGAGGGGCTTGCAAGAGCTTTATATTCGTTTAATCTCGATAGAGAGTGTCGAAGAGAATCTTCTTCTGATTTTTTTATGCACTCGTCACATCCACACTTTATATCGTGAGGCATGGGAACAGTAGCGCCTCTATCCAGTAAAATTTTTAATATTTCATAATTGTTTCTATGAGCAGCTATGATGAGCGGAGTAAGGTCTGGAGTGAACATAGCAGTATTAATATCGACTTTTTGCCAGCTCTAAAAAAATTGTTGACTTTGAAAGTGGTACGTTTACAGGGGAATATATTTACGTAAGGCTCGCCATCTTTATGAATAAGTTCTTCATGTTCCAAGAGCAGCTCCACGGCTTCAACAAATTCTACGTTGATGGCGTGAAGTAGAGAATCTTTGGTTCTAACTCCAAGAACTACTAATAATTCAACCATTTCTAAATTTTCTTGATCTATCGCTATGGTTAGAGCTCCTCTACCCAGACTGTCCATGCAATTAATGTCTAGAAGTATTTGCTTCTTGTGGGATTTTTGTAACATCCTGAAATTATAACAAATAGAATCAAAAACATAACGTAAAATAAAATAGGAAAGGAAATTTATAATGAGTTAAAATATAATTAAGCTAAATGTAAAATACTCAGTAATTTTATGGAGTTAATAGTTAATGACTATGTAATTAAAATGTTCAAAGGTAGAGTTTGTTCAATCATCCTTTGCCGTTACGTCATAATCGGTGACGTATTCTGCTGTTTTACGTAATTATGTCTTATATAGACCTATCCAAGATGCTGTCAAATGATTTTCAAAATGGCCGCTGGTAGACACACAAATCTTTTGCTATGATTATTGTATGTGAAATCTGTTTAGTTCGGTCAATTTACTCGTCTTCTGTGGTCTTCTTTAATCTAAAGGTTCAGTTCTTTATTGTATTGTGATTAATTATAAATAATTCAGTGTGAAACTAGAAAATATGCCTACTACTTGAAAATATTTGTATGCTGACAAACTCTTATAAGCATTGGTGTAAAAGCTGTGTGCCAGGACCAAATACGACACTATGTGGAAATAAGTCACTGGTGGAAAGTCGACTTCTTGAGTTTCTTCAATAGGAGCAGGGTTATTCATGAGTGTGTAAGGATCAATACCCTGAATAACTCTTATCTTTTCCTTGTATCTTATGGCAATTTCTTTACAGTCACTCTCTAACGTCAATAGATAATCACTTTTATTGGAACAAGCCATTATTTAAACTTTAAACACGTATAATAGGAAAAAAACTATTAACACAACTTTGCACCTATGCAAAACGCAGGTAAATGATCTTTTGTGTGTCTACCAACGGCCATTTTGTATGTCAGATGGTCACGTGTTCTGGATAGCCTTATTGATTGGCGAAACTGTTGACGTGATATATCTAATAAATAGAAGAAGTTTCAAAAACTTTACAAAAATGTCGACAAGTACGCTTGTTTGAGGATTCGTTGGCAAAGGTGGGAACTAAAATATGTAGACAGGATACAACTTTCAGGAAAGCATTTCAGTGAAAACTCGATTATTGCTAACACTAGAATAACTGTTAAATCTGTTATCATCCAATACAAAATAAAATATAAATGGAAGATTAGTATTTTCATTCTAAAGAAGAAAAAGGTACCTGAAATAAAAAGTAATAAAAATCAAATGATCGACTAATCAAATAATTCTTCAGTTTATAAATTTCTGTAACTCGCAGTTTCCATTAAAATTATAATTTTAATATTTTAATAAATTATACATTGAGATTGTTTTTGTGAAGAGAAAAAAATAAGCTTTTTTGTGATGGGTCACACGACCTAGAATTGCATAACTTTCCCTCCAACCGTTTCAAAGGTATTCCCTTGGTGCGAGACTTTTCAGCAACGCTGTATAATTTTAAAATTATTAATTATTAATTATTATCAATTTAAAATTTCTCCGGGAAGTAAGTCTAAAGGAACTACTATAATCTCTGAGACTCTCCTCAGTAACTAAGTAGAAGTATGCCAGCACAACAGATCTTTTAGGTCTTTAATTCTAAAGGTAGATGGTTGAATATTTTTTGGCATGGATAGTGATAGTGAAGGTCGCCACTGTTAAATAGACATCAAAATCCTCCATTTTTGTGTGTGAACATGAATTTTTCTGTCAATTAAATTGTGGAAGAGTTTTTGGTACCAAACAGACGATTCCAAAATAAATAGAAAGGGAATGGCTGGAGATTTTGTTATTGAAAATAGTCTTCTCAATACACTCTTCCACTTAAACTTGAATTTATAAAATAGATTTAAAGATATATAAGCACAAGACTTCTAGAAAGACATTCAAACATTAGGAGTAAAAGCTCTGATGTAGATGAATGAACTTGAACTGTAATTAATAAATGGCTCCTTTCTCAATGTCCACATAATCACTTTGAATCATTTAGCTAGCTACTCTTTTACTTTGTGGTTGGCAATTTATTATACATACCTTCGAACATTTGCTAAATCTCCTCTTTCCACCGCTAGAAGAAATTTCTTTTCTTCTAAATTCAACATGTTAGGCAGTTTAGGCATTATTAATGCCTTACGAGTAATATGTGACTCAACATCCACCTAAAAAAATATTATACAGGGTGGGACAATCTTCTGACATCGGAGAATTACATCGTTTTGGTGATAGATAGAACTTTATAGTTTTGTGTGAGCTAATACAGTTACTGAGAGCACATTTTGAAAATACTTTCGATTCTACAGGGTGTTCCAAAACCACGTAGCAGCACAAACTTACATTTTTTTTAATGGAACGTACTATATTTTGCTTAAGAATCGAAAAGATCTCACCGAGATCTTTACAAAAATATAGCACTCTAATATATTATAAGGGTGTTTTCCAAAGATATGACCAATTATTAGCAAAAAAGACCTCCTCTTTAACACTCTGCAGAACAGTAAATTAAAATAAATCAACGGGTCTTTGTGTTCAAATGTCATACACACATCATTGGCTGTGCTCAGTATTAATTACTTTTTTCATTGGTGGCTTCTTTAATACAGGGTGAAACAAAACGCAAATCAAGCAATATCTTAAAATTTTTAAATGAATCACCCTATAAGTCTACTTACAATTTGTTAGTACAATTAATAAACTTTCAAACGATGTAGTAAACTTAGGGCATTAGTTAATGGAAAATCATAGATATTTTATGATAATGATCAAAAACAAGTATTTTACGTACTCTTGTAAATTTTAACATTCCTAAGGCATATATTTTAATCGTAATTTTGGATGCATCTACAATATCTAATGAATGAAATAAAATGTTTGCTAATACCGTAGGTATTACCAAAAATTTCATATTTATTCATGTTTCACTTTCAAGAATTGTTATTATAGGCTTGTTTGAGAATGGGCGAAACATAATCAAGCCATATTTTTGATTATATCAAGTGGGCTACTATCAAAATAGTATCTACTAATAAATGTCAAAGAAATATTGCTGTATTCTTCGTTTGTGTTTAGGAAGTTGATTCAAACACAATAGTTAACTTGTGGTTCCAACAAGATGGAGCATCTGTATATCAGAAATTTTACCGACAGGTGGATAGGACGTGGTGAACCAATTTCGTGGCCTCCTCGATCTCCAGATCTCACACCGATGGATTTCTTTTTATGGGGATACATCAAGCAACTTGTGTATCAAACGTAACGCATTTTCCACAATAACTCCAGCTATGTTGGAAAGAGTAAGATCCTCGGTTTTGAAAAGAATTGTATGGAAGTAAATGATCGCCATTTTGAACACTTAGCATAAACTACTATACTTCTTATAGAATGTCAATGTTCATTTATGTAAATGTGAATGTTGGTGTTGGTTTTCATAATTGTTAGTTTTTCAAAAATAGAAAAAGTTGGAAAATGAATTACAAGCTTGCATTTTACATAACTAAGATATACTGTTTGTGGTGACTTGAGTAATTATTTCGTAAAGACTACAAACTGCTTTTATATTTATTAGTACCTACTATAATGACATTAGCCTACTTACAGTAAACAAAAATATTTCTTCCAACATAATTCCTTCTTTCCTTCCTCTAATGGTAAGAGTAGAAGTCGAAGATATTTTAGATGCATCCAAAATTACGATTAGAATTTATGCCTTAGAAATGAAATTTTTGGTAATTCCAGGTAGGTACCTACGGTATTAGCAAACATTTTATTTCATTCATTAGATATTGTAGATGCATCCAAAATTACGATTAAAATATATGCCTTAGGAATGTTAAAATTTACAAGATGTTGCATGTAAAAATTTAATACCATTTAATTCGTGTATGTAAAATACATGTTTCTGACCATCATCATAAAATATCTACGATTTTCCATTAACTAATGCCCTAAGTTTACGACATCGTTTGAAAGTTTATTAATTGTACTAACAAATTGTGAAAAGACTTATAGGGTGATTCATTTAAAAACTTTGAGATATTGCTTGATTTGCGTTTTGTTTCACCCTGTATTAAAGAAGCCGCCGATGAAAAAGTAATTAATACTGAGCACAGCCAATGATGTGTGTATGACATTTGAACACAAAGACCTGTTGATTTATTTTAATTTACTGTTCTGCAGAGTGTTAAAGAGGAGGT
>CAJUYG010000781.1:117733-131395 GCA_910591675.1 Galerucella calmariensis
TATATATATATATATATATATATATATATATATATATATGTCTGTTTGTATATATGTATATCACGGTAAAAGTAGATATTGCGGCAAATGTACACATTTTCCGGTAAATATGCACATTTGCCTCCTCGTTTGGTAATGTGTATTCAACTAACTTTACAATTTCGAAGAAGGTAAATGTACATTGAATTCACAATGACCATGTCGTTTTGGTAAATGTGAGTAAATGTTCGAGAGAAGGGAAGGAAATATAATCACTACATTCTCCCTTCCCCTTAAAAGAAATCCAATACTTTGTAATGAACATTATTATATTCAAGAAGGGGAAGGAAATATAATCATTGGATTCACCCTTCCCCTAAAGATATGCAATTCTTTGTTATGGACTTTAAGTTATTCAAGGAGGGGAAGGGAGTATAATCATTTGAATGACCCTTCCCCTTCTTGATTACCTTGATATGCGCGCTACAAAGTATTGAATGCATTCACCCTTCCCATTTTTGAAAAATATCCAATACTTTGTAACACGCATATCAAGTGATTCAAGAAGAGGAACGGCTAGTCCAATGATTATATTCCCTTTCCCTTCTTGAATAACCTAGTGTGCATTACAATGCGCGATCAACATTTCTTGTTCGGAATCAAACTTAAAAAACAATAAGAAAATATATTTCCTATGAATATTTTTTAACTGCAACAACATTTTTAATTTATATATGTATTCCAACTTTCCTTAAAATATGAATGTAAGAGACATTTACCAAAACGTGAAGGCAAGAGTACACATCTGCCGGAAAATGTACAAATAAATTATATTCAGTTCACAGTGTCTTCACAAGAATATGACTAATAATGACAGTTCTTGAATAAAATTCACCTAAAAATAATGAATGACAACCTATGTTGTTGATACTATTGTTTCACAGCCACCTAAATTTTTGAGAGCAAAATATTTCTTTAATAAATTTAATAAAAATAACTAGCTCCTATTATCATTACTGCACAATACAATGATGTGGTATCGTTGAATTTGTTTTTGAATGATATATCAAAAAATTGTAATATTATATCGATTGTCACGATGTTGGGGTCACGTGACCCGAAATGACAGAAAAAACGTCATTTTATAATAAATATAAGCATCAGTTTCGACTGTTTATATCTGCCAAATTTCATACATGTCATATGAACAGTTTTCGAGAAATTGGACTGTCAAAACGTCGTGAGACTGTATAACTAACTTTTTGGGAAATGTACACATTTTACGGTAAAATTTTACATTTTCCAAGAGTCTACATTAACCGTAACATATACATGGTTGGGATAAAGTATGGAACCAAGTAAATATCTTTTAAACGAAAAGAACGATATTCATGAAAATTTGCAGGTGAGTGCAATGGAACAAAATCTGATGTTCATTTTTTTGTTAATAATATACTTCCGGTTTAACCGGAAATGCCATCAACCTCTTTAATTTAAATTGGACACCCTATATATTTTTACAGATTTTGAATTAGCTTCTGATTTTGAATTCATCCATACTGAGTTTAGTGTAAAAAAAATTGTAAAAACAATGAATAACTCACTGTTAGTTGTACAATGGGTATACATTTCACTATTTTAGAATAATGAGAGACAAAATTACCTACTTCAAATGTTCAAAATGCTTGCCGTTTACTAACTGACAATATGCCATCCTATTAACAAAATTCTTGAGTCACTCTTTCCAAGAATTCTCCACGTATTAGTTCACATTCATCAATAACTCTTTGTCTCAATTCCTGTGAGTTTGTTGGTCGTCTAACGGAAACACGTGATTTTAGATATCTCAAAAGAAAAAAATCTAACAGGCTAAGATCCAGAGAACGAGCAGGCCACTCTATAAAACCTCCACGTCCAATTAATCGATTTGGAAAATTCAAAATTCGCATCCAGAAAATCCCTAACCCGTCTATCATAGTGGAGAGGTGCTCCATCTTGTTGAAACCAAACATTTTGTGGTAATTGTCCATAGTGCAGAAATAATTTCGTCATTCAGTAGATCCAAATACTTGTCACCATTCAAGTTTCCGTCGATAAAAAATAGGCCTATAAGCCTACTTTCGACAATTCCCATCCAAACATTTAACTTCTGTGGATCCTGGGTATGTGCTTCATGAATCCAATGAGGATTCTCATTTGACCAATACCTTAAGTTATGGCGATTAATTGTTTCATTTAAGCAGAAGGTGCCTCATCGGAAAAAAAACTATCTTAGAAACAAAATTCTAGCCGTCGGTCAAAATCATCGTCTAACAATTCTTGAACTAACTGTACCTCATACGGATGATACTTTTCACTTTTTAATATCTTCCCTACAGAACGTCGACTGATACCATGGCTTAGTGCCAAATTTGTGGTGGAATTTTGAGGTTATTCTTCTAAGTCAATTGCAATATTTTGTTCAGCAGTTTTGTTCATTGCAGTCCGCGGTCTTCCAGGTTTTAGCGAATTTTCTACCATCCCAGTTGTATTAAAACGTTGTAATCTTTTAATTACTGTTGTGCGTGATCTAGGATTTCTCTCCGGATGCAAATTATTAAAAATATGACAAACTTCTTCATGAGCTCTAAAGCGACCACCATAACCGATCATAATTAAACGACTAAACTACATATGCACGCACAGTAATATTTTCCATTGTCCCAATCATCTCCAGAACAATAATAATCATCTCTGCGAAGAACAAATTCTATTAAATGGAAATTAATCAATTTTTAGCCATATTTCCATTGGAAGAAAAATTAATAATAAAATGTGCACGGGAAACCGAAACTAGAAATTTAAAAGGAATTTTTCTAATAGAAAATTCAACCTGTAAAATAATTTTCCAAAATCAAGAATTAACATTCCAAGATAAAACATTTGGACAAAACCATTTATAATCAACAAACTCAATTTAGATTTTCATCAGTTAAATATTTCTTCGATGAAAATTAATTTAAAAACTCTTAAATTGAAAGATATTCCACCGCCATTAATGGAATCAATACCAAATGAAAGAAAGAATGTTCATCGCCTCCCGATTTTAACCGCTGTTGCCAGAAGCGCAGATTAATTTGTACAAAATAAATGATATTTTGTGTAAAATGGAGGAGCAATGAACATTCTTTCAGCCTCTGGAACTAAATACGCCCATCGCCCACTGCCACAATTATTCTTCTCTCTCTTTCAAGTAGTTTTTCTCATATTTTCCTTGTCGTACCTGTGTAAATGGTATTCGCAATCTGTATGTCTTTTGATTTTAACATCTTTGATACCATTCCTGCTGCTTAACTGCCTTTTGTTAACATTTTTCCTATTCTCCTTTTTTAGTAGATAGTGACTCCTGAATATTTGATTTGTTCCACTTTTTCTATTCTGTAGCTATTATTTCCATTACAGTTTATAGTAATATCGGTTTTCTCATTGTCCTTTATTACCATGTATTTTATTTTTTTCTCGTTGATCACTAGACCATGTTCTCTTGCCTTCTATTTCATAAGCTAGACATTGATGTTTATTCCCATAAATTGAACCTCCGGTTTTCATACCACTTCCTTGAACTAGATTAAAGAGGGTTGTGGATAATGGGTCTCCTTGTCTCCTATTACCTACCTATTACCCTACAAATTCAGTCTCTTAAACTATATAATATACAATGTTTCGACTAGTAAGTGCCACAATTCTTCGACAGATTTTAGCCTTCGGCCAGATTAGGAGAACAATCAGTTTCCTGGTTATGTTCCTGACAATGCAATGTAGACTTAACCTCAGCACACATACTGTGCTTCTGCGAAGGCCTGACGAGGCTAAGGTTTTTGACGATGGGAAAGGAAGAACGACAATCCTCCCAATATTTGGAGGAACTGAGGTTTGGAATTCGAAGTCTAGTAATAGGACGGATCTAGACAAGAATAACAGGAGGGCATACACTACAGCATACGCAAAAGTTGTAGTAGAGAGGTTCTTAGAAGCACATATTCATCTTGTTTTATCTTAAGTACCACTAGCAGTTTCAAATTGGATTTTTTTACGGCAGATTATTTATCGATCACACATTATATTGTGTTCTGTTTACATCATTCTGTTCAGTTCTGTTGAGATAATTTTCAACCTGAGTGGATGATCAAATAAATTAAAAATTCCTAAGAATAGTGAGCAAAAATAATAAGTGGTGGAAAGTGCATCATAAAATTTAAGGTTAGCTTATTTTTTATTATTTAGTTTATAATAAAAATATTGAAAAATATACTTATACAAGTAAAAGATCGTAATATCCACTTTACCTGTTTCTGCTCTTTTTTGTCTTCTAAACTAAGTTTAATATCATAGGATAGGTTTGTTTCATTATTCTTTATCGTAATTGTGATGCAATTATTAGTGTTGGCATAAAGGTCCTCAATTATTTTGAAGGCACTTTCAAAATAAATTCAAATTTTAATTGTTTCAGTTATGGTTTGGTTATGATCAATTAAACGGAGCAAGTAATCGGATTTGATCCCCCACTACAGGGAGTAAAATAAGGGACAAGGGGGGAAGCGATAGTTCAGCTCTGTTCAAAGCGAGCGCTTAAAAAAATACTTGAGCAAATTCCGTAAAAAGAACTCAACAACAGTTGTTATTAGCCTTAGTTTCATGAATACCACTAAATAAATACTATTTAAAAATATAGATGATGTTCAGTTTCACTTTACTTTTTTCTCAATCTTGTATCGACTTATTCTATGAAATGCTTAATTATTCAAGTGACTGTGTCACGTTCATTTATTTTGCAATATCCTTATTTTCCTATTTGTGGCTCGTATAATTCTCTAGTTCTCTAGTTCTCTAGTGATAAAGAGTGATATTTTTTTACTAATTTTTTTGTCACTGTCAGAGCCAGCTTCAGTTCGGCCTATTGAAGACGTTTTGAAAGTAGTGATTTTCAAAAAACACAAAGGTTTGTAATAGAAACTTATTGTTTGTTCAATGTTTTTAGAAAAAATAATAAACAAAACAACAAAATAAAAACATTTTTTAATAAACAGTTTTGTACTTACGTCTTTGCCCATTTTGAAAAATAAAATAAAAACATAAAGACGTTAAATTAGGTAAAACTAAAACATCTTACGACTACGAAGAAAATGGGAAATCACATTATTTTATAAAAACCTCAGGGATTTAATTCCATTATACATATGGGTTATGAAATAATTGGATTATAAATGAGCAGTCCTTGAAAAATCAATAAAGAAATAACGAGAATTGAAATACTTATATAACAATATATTGTCCTGAAGCCTAGTATCCTGCATGTTTTTGGGGTAAGTATGTCGCCAAATTCAATTTCTCTTTCAGCAAAATTATCGTGTTTTAATAATATTGAAGACCTATATCGTTTCATAATTTTACATGCTTTCAAATTAAAATTTGGGAAACACAACCTCAGATAGTTACAAAATCTTTAATGTATTGCCTTTGAAAGGAATGGTGTCATGCATCAAACCAAAAGATGGAGATATAAATTAAATTAATCACATTGCAACCGATTTAAATGTATTCCGATTCATTTCATAGGCAGGATTTATTTGGGTTTCAAACAGAAGATTTCTCCCTGTTTCACTTGATGAAGTCTCTCCAGTGGGAGATGGCAGCATTCTGTCAGTAACTGCAGGTATGTTTACGCGTTTATGCATGTTTATGTTTTCTTCTGATGGAAGCGCTATTCCTCCGAAGCCTCCAGCTACAAGCTCCACAGTGGTTGATTCAGTTTAAAATGTATTGTGGGAAAATACTAAATATTCTCAATTGGTTTTTGCTAATGCTTAACATTGCGTTTTTCGGATGCAGTGCCCTAAAGATATCATGGACAGTTCCAGTTCCCCGCCTCTTTCTTCCTTTCTTTCTAGAACTATTCTGAAGGCATAGGAATCAATTCCGTAGAAAGGTTCAGGTTCCACAAAAGGCGTAGCCGTTCATTAAGTTGATAGAACATTAGCTTAGCGTCTTGATGGATACTTGATTATCTGAAAAAAATCGCGAAGATGAAGACTACTAATCTACATTAACTGATATAAATCAAGCCATCGAATAAACTAGGCCGGTAGAGCAGTTAACAAGAGCCACTACATCACAGTGCTAGTAGGTACAAATATTCATCATCAACTTAATCAATTTGGAATGAAGCCGATAGGAAACAAATTTTTTATAGCATTTATAATTCGATCATAATGCATTCCAAAATACCAATGATGGAAAATAATTAAGCACAGAGGAATAAATGGTAATAAAAGAGAACAGAGATATAGTTTGTTCAACCATCCTTTGCCGTTACGTCATACATTGTCCAGCTTGCTCTCTCATTCATGAACATTATGACATTATGACGTCATTAACGTATTTCTTATCTAAAGTCGACATAAATTTTATCTGTTACTTTTGACAGTTCAGTTGTCATATTTTGAAAACAATTCTAAACATATGTCATTGATTATTATTTTGAGGTTAAGTGTAAAACAACATTCAAGTAATATAAGACATACGTAAAACAGCAGAATACGTCACCGATTATCACGTAACGGCAAAGGATGGCTGAACAAACTCTATCTTAACCTCATATATCGATGGAGAAAAAATAGAATATGTAAATTATTTCCAATATTTGGGGGTGAAGTTGGATGTGAGAGGGACACAAGACACCGACATTGACAATAGAATTCAGAAAACGAATAAACTTCACTATGCAATTAACACAAAATTTATAAATAAGAAATAAATTTCAAAACAGATGAAAATAAAGGTTTTCAAAACGCTATATCGATCAATATTACCATTTGAATGTGAATCTTGGATCCTAACAGAACAACAGAAAAGTGGGATACAAGCAACAAAAATAAACTTAAATAATAAATCTTAGAAGAGCTGAGTCACTAAGAGAAAGATGGTGAGAAATATAGATATAAGAAAAGTCCTAGAGTTACAATTCACATTAGAGTTGCAGGGAATGAACGAAAAAAGACCAGTCAAAAGAATTTAGAAAGCGAAAATACAAAATAACAAGACACTGGACAGACCAAGAAAAACGTGAGACAAAATAATAGGAGATATAAACTGGGAACGAGCAGCGGAATTGGTACAAAGCAGAAGAGGATGGAAGAAATTTGCACATAAATAATTGCACTGTAACCTGCACCATCAAATCATGGTAGAAGGGCTTACTGATTATGTTCATTATGTTCCTTGTGGTGTATTAATTATTCTTCTTGTTATTTGTTGGGAAATCAAACCACAATATTTTTGTATTTTTATTTCAACGCTTTGGTAGCAGCTGCAGCTACCGTTATCAAGATTAATCAAGGCTTTTATAAATCCCAGTTTTTTTATAAACTTCTCAGGGACAAATAATTGAATCCTCTTATTAAGATTAGAACAGAGAACGGAGACAGTTATGTATCCGATACAAGACAAACCACCCCAGAACTAAGTAGGAAGGGATACTCTAATACAGAGATTCGTGAAAAAGGAAATAAATGATGCATTTTATTTTATTGATTTATAATAAATATCCGAGCAGAAAATGGCGTAGACTGGAGCAATTACGAAGATGTTTTCAGATTGAACCTGTCAAATACTTGTGATAGACGATTTAGAAATATGTGAGAGACAGATAAATTTCATCTTTTCTAAATTTATCGGAATCTAAATTTTTATTGGTAATGGACGATCATTGAGGATAAAATTATGCACTTATCCTGTTGACCCTTGAAATATACTGAAACCACATAAAAAACGCGGCTAATCACTGGATTAAAACTCATCGATCTTCAAGGCATTAATTCAATTAAGATCTAGTAATTGACTACGATGGAACTTTAGGGGTTTTATAATTTTATTTACCACATTTTATCCACCACTTTCAGTGTTTTAATATTAGTGATATTAATGTGATTAGCGTCGTAAATTTCCAAATATATGCAGTAAGTTCAATTTTTGTAAATAGGAATGAAGATTACTAATCTCAGATAATAATATGAGATGGTAATAATATTTAAGTTCTACATAAATACAGGGTGTCCCAAATAAGAGTGACTGATTTTAAACATAAATGCCCAGCTTATTAATTGCTCCAAAGAGATGGGGTTTTCACTAGTTTCACTAGTTTATCGAAGAGATTTTTTCAGGCTTGGCTGGCATTTCATCCCATCAACACAGGGTGCTTTACTAATGTTGGTCAAATTCAAAGGGGAAAATATGTATTATTTTAAATGGAACACCCTATAATTTTTGATCTCATTCGAAAGAGCAATCATTCTCCTTTCCAAAAATGTATAGCTTCCTATCTTTTGTTTCATTAACCACAAAGATATTCGAGGTTTCATGTAGTAGTACATTTTTAATTAGTAATTTCATATGAACGTATTTTGATGCCTTAAATCAACTCATGCTGTGACCGTCTGACGCATAACAACAAAATCAGCAATTTTGACCACCACATTATTCGTTAATAGCACGAGATTCATTAAAAACGGTTTTTAATGATAAGTGGATTGGTCGAGCTGGACCGATTGAATGGGCACCGCGGTCTCCTGAATTAATTGTCCCAGATTTTTTTTCTGGAGATATGTGAAGGATAGGTGCTACAATCCTAAGCCTAACAATTTACAGAACTAAAAAATAATATCAGGAACATTATTGAAAACATTCCGCAAGAAATGTTAGAAAATTAATTTGAGAATTTAAAATTTATTGTAACTTTTTTGTTCTTCCTTCTTCATATGTATTGAATAATGTTATCATGTTTTCTTACTAAATAAACTGTTTGTCAGATTTGTTGGCAATTATTCATGTAATTAAAAATGTACTACTACATGAAACCTCGAATATCTTTGTTGTTGATGAAACAAAAGATATCATCCTGTGTTGACGGGATGAAATGCCAGCCAAGCCTAAAAAAATCTCTTTGATAAACTAGTGAAACTAGTGAAGACCCCATATCTTCGGAGCAATTAATAAGCTGGGCATTTATGTTTAAAATCAGTCACTCTTGTTTGGGACACCCTGTATAAAAGCAATTTTCTTAATGAATACACTGCAGCCTGTTGGCCCATCGTACTCTTTACTTCCCATTCAGTCGTCCCACCTAGTTATCCTTGTCCACTTGACCATTTCCTTCAGGTAGCACAATGACTTCTCCGAAATTTGTCTCGTCGAGTCCAATGCCTCAGAGTCAGATAAAATATGGGTTTACTGTCCCGGTCTCCATGCCACAAAGTCTGTTCCGTTAGATAGCCTGTAATAATCCTTAGTATATTCCTACTGATATTTAGTAGCTCTTCAGTCCGTTTAACACATGTGTCACCTATGGAGGTCTTACTGTGTACTTGCTTTGGAGTGCTCCACTGTAGTCGATGTTGGCTTTGTAATCATTGTATTTATCTTCGGGACACCTTTTTCGTAGTCCCAACTGGTTCTGGTCCAACATATGTCGTTGCTGAACCTCTTCTTGCGAGCTCATCAGCTTGTTCATTTCCAGAAATATTGTCATGTCCCGGCACCCACATTATTCTTACACCAATGTAGTCTGCTAGTTCATTTGGTTT
Organism: Galerucella calmariensis; assembly: GCA_910591675.1. Taxonomy (NCBI): domain Eukaryota; kingdom Metazoa; phylum Arthropoda; class Insecta; order Coleoptera; family Chrysomelidae; genus Galerucella; species Galerucella calmariensis. The sequence continues at coordinate 127,330 of CAJUYG010000781.1, forward strand.
TATCTGGCATTCTTCCACCAGTCTGGCCTTGCGGCTATTTAAAGCTGAAAGGGCTGCCTGGCAGTTAGTTGATATGTTTATCACATTCTGGGATAGCATAAATCTCCGCCTTTAATTGTGAGAAGGAACATCTTGAGTTCCTCATTTCACTATTATGTACACCGATGCTCCTGTCCCTTCCCCAGCTTTTGACCCGAGTTATAGCCAGTGACCCTTAATAACTACCTTTGTTATAATAATGGTACCCAACACCCGAATAATACACAACACCCATATTTGCTTATATGGTTTTCATTAAATGTTATCTTTTTGATTTTTATATTCATTGCCATAACATTAAAATTATATTTCAATTCATCAATAGTTTGCTTATTTCTGTGTTTGTGTATTAAAGTTGTTTTTTTTAAATAAAGTTTTTCAATAGAGAAACTTAAGTCCCGTCTATATACCAGGTCTCTTCTCAGAGAAACTTCAGTCTGCTTAGGTCCTGCCACACCTTTCTGTGAGGTATCTGTACGTCACATTTAGTGCTGGAGAGAAGTTTAGTGGCCATATAATCGGTTTTCATATCTAAAATGGCCTTACTTACGATGTCCTCAATGGATATGTGTCCTGATCTAACTGTTTTGTTTGTCAGGTTATTTTGAAGGAAGATCAAATAAGGCTTCTTGTGCTGCTGTTGGCGTGCTTCACATGCACTGCAATACTTAGACAAATAACTTCTGTAAGTTCCTTGTGGCATTATTTATTATTTTTTCTCTTATTTTTTGGGAATCAAACCACAATGTTTTTTATTCTTTTATTTCGACGTTTCGGTAGCATTCCAGCTACCTTTGTCAAGATTAACTAATGATAAAATAATTTTTGGTAATATTATTTTCTTTGTGTCAGATAGGGACCAAAAATTATTTTATCATTAGTTAATCTTGACAAAGGTAGCTGGAACGCTACCGAAACGTCGAAATAAATAATAAAAAACATTATTGTGATTTGATTCCCAAAAAAATAAGAGAAAAAATATTAGACAAATAAGTCTTTGCACCTTTTTTTTTCGGACCGAGATGGGAAACTCATGTTCGACTGGGTCCTCAACCAGTACCCAGACAGTGTTGGACTCATCCCCAACGGAGATGCCTACCAACCAAACCCACCTCAAACTCGCCGTTACTCCCGCCTTGGAATCACTACCCTAGCATACGTCAAGACGGGCGACGGTCCCTCACACACTCTCCATCATCTTCTTTCCTCTATCACTCCTATCTCTCTCATGCCATAGCGAGTCCTTCTCTTCCCCTAATCATGCTCTCTACCACGCCACTTATCTCCATCCATTCCTCCTCGCCTCTCAACATAATCTCCACCATATTTTCCCAATACACCGCCTCTCCCAGTTTGTTTTCTAGCTTCTTCAAAACTTCCTCATTCTTCCAACATCTAAACACATGTCCCACATCATCCTCCACTTCACATGTCTCGCACACTCCAGTTTCTCTTTTCCCAATCTTGTGGAGGTAACCCACTCTTGACCCATGCCTTGTGAGCACCTGCGTCAAAAAGTAGTTCACCTCTCCAAATTTCCGGTCCACCCAATTTCTCCTGCTCCCAATCGCTCCTTTCAGCGCGCCCTCATACTCATCCCACCTTCTCTCCATTTCCTCATCCATCCAATCCTGTACTTCCTCTCTGCTCGCTCCCCTCCAGCGTTTCTGTCTGGCTCTAGCCATCAGATCCAATGGATAGGACCGTGACAGCACTGCTGCTGCCAGTCCACCCACTGTCCTGTACGCCTGCACCACCCTCAGAAGTATTCCTCTCTGCACCCGCAGGAGTGGTCTAACCCTCGCATTCATCCCTGCTTTCTCACCCCACACTTCCGCGCCATACAGCATACTCTGCTCTACCGTCCTACCAATTATCCTCCTCTTCCATTCTCCCGGTCTTTGCACCTTGCATAATCACATATTTGCATTTTTTTTGTCGTCCAGACCAAAGACGCATATATTGATTGCAGATATATCATATTGTGATAAGAGAATGCCAGTGTGAATTTCAAACAGTAGTGTTACTCGATTATCTTGGATACCTCCTCTAGATCTATAGAATTTGTTGTTTGAGCTTTTAGTATTCATATTTGGTATATGTCTTCGAATTATGTTATAATGGTCTCTTTTATCGTTACTGTTATCATTTTTAGCCATCCTCTTCATAAAATAATAATCAATGTGAATAAATTAAACCAATATGAAGATAACAGATTCAACTGAGCAATTGATAGTCAATACTGGAGACGAACCAGCCAATAAGCCCAATATCACCGAACTATTGGATAGACCTTTATCACAAATTGAAAAAACTTTCCTTCTCCATGCTGAACGAGGTGACTGTGCAACTGTTAAAAGGTGAGAGATATTCTCTATACCATATCAGAATTAGTGATAAGCCAATGCAAGACTAAATCAGTCTTGGTCTGGGTCTTGCATCCTAATAAAAGTTTGGTCCTTGCCACAAGATTCTGACAGTAGTGGTAGATTTTTACTGGAGAATATTTGGGAAATATTTGGAAAGCTGCTGAAACTATTGACTCCGTCGAAAACCGAGAATTAAATAAAAAGTCATCGGAGACCTATTTTGGCAACAAGCACCAACCTGCTTTGTCCGCGCTTGACTGCATTTGAATGAGGACTCAAGTATTGACGTTTATAAGCACTTGTAACCAGCAAGCTGATTGAATTTGTCCAAAATCAATTCCAAAAGCAAAAACATTTCCTTGATAGAAATATACTTATTGAACGAAAACGGCGAGTGAGACGAATACGTCAGCTTTTATAAGTATTAAGCAGATAAAGATATAAAGAGGATATAGAAGGCAGATTTCCCCAGATTTCCAAGCTCTCTTAGTCTTACAGACTCTGGCTTTTTATGCAAGACTACGAACGCAAGACCAAGACAAGTCTTGCTAATCACTTATACTTATCCTTATCTGCACATACGGTTTTGCTTCTATTTTTGTCGAGTAAACTATTGAGATAAAATAAATACAGTGGGGGCTGCTGGTGTTTGGCAGTAGGTGGGCAGACAAAATGGAAGAGCAGAAATTAAAAATTTTCTTATTACCTATTTTTATACCTACGATTTCACCGGTCTTACTACCCATCAACCATTCACATTTACCGTACCAAGAAGTAACAAACGCACCATTCCCCGTTTTGTACTTAACTAGTTCTTCAAATTTGGACGGGGTATTATGTTATGAATAGATAATTTATCGTCCAAATTGAGGTTATGAAATTTATGTTTCGACAAAAAACATGTTTTTCATTATTCACGACTTCTCTAACCGATGACACTTGCTGAACCATACCTCTAACTCTAAAACTTAAACTTGAAATTTCTCTAGTTCTGCAAAAACAAAAACTGCTAAGCAGTGAAATATATTCGATTTTTCAACAAATCTCCGATGGGTTTGCTCACAACCCGTCCTTCAAATTAAAACGTTGCGTAAGGCAGATTTAAGTCATATTCAAATACTCATTGAGATAGGTTCGGTAGGTTTTCTGATAAAATACATAATAATAAATTCTATTAGAATTTATAGAAATGTATCGTGGTTTTCCGTGTTTATGGAAAATAAAATCTCGTGAATACACTGATCGCATTAAGAAAAATGCCAAAAACATTTTCACACGACGACTTCTGGACATTCGGTAGTTAAATAATTATTCTCTTTCCATTATCAAGTTGTTTCCGGTTGAAAGGTTTTAAAAATTCTTTCTTAGGTAGGTATATCAGTTAAGATTGTCTTTGTACTATCGGTCGGCAAGGGCGCGCCCAACGTGATTGTGCTTATAACTCTGTTACCAAGATGGAGCGCTTTGGGAAAATTTTATTCGTAACAACTACAACTTTCATGCTTGAATTCTCACAGAGTGGGTACTGCCCACCTTGCCCACCCTGACGAGCCGCCACTGAATAAATAACAGCACGATATATGTATGATATTAACGTTGTAACGCTATGTAATGTCTATATAGAAAGGACAAGGAGTAATAAATCATTCATTTAAGTA
>CAJUYG010000782.1:0-41701 GCA_910591675.1 Galerucella calmariensis
TAATAAAAAAACTGGATTAAACTTCTTTAGTTGTGTCAACAAGTAACACAGCATCTTCCGTTGAGAAAAAATACAAATTTTGTTATAAAGTGCCTCAGCCTTTATGCTTTCTGTGGTCTTAGTTGAACTGTTTATGAAATTAGGTGTCATTATTAGAATTACAGTCTTTCCTCTAGATTATTTTTGAAGAAAACCTTGCTTGGACGCTCTAGAAGATGATGTGTGTGTGTTCACTCGAGTAAACAGCCTCTTCCATGCACAACCATCATTCCTGTATAGGTATGGCAATTTCTCCTCATTTGGCGTATGCAGATATTTCTATAAAAACTATCCCAAACATAATTCTGAAAGCCTTACTTTTATGAAAAAATGAAAAAAAGAAAACACATCAAAAGTCATATAAATCGCATGCTTATTATGTAGACGTTATAACTTCAACCCTCCCTATCTGTATCTGTATATGTAGAGAAGGGAGGGTGAGTGTAGGCTTCCATCACTTAGGCCACTTAGGCTTGTCCTTCCCAGAGAGGTGGACAGGTCACTAGGAGACATCTCCTTTATATCGGCAGGTGTAGGCCTAGACTCACCGAACACACTCTCTTATTGACGATAACTCCGGACACGCGCATAAGACATGCCTGACAGTTTCATCTTCCTGTTCACACATCCTGCATAGAGGTGTGTCCACTAGCCCCATAGTATGGAGGTGTTTCCTTAGTTGACAGTGACCAGTCAGAAATCCTACTGTTAAACGTGAGTTTTTCCTGGTCATTGCCAAATATTTCTACGGTGCCAGCTTCCCAGGGTCGCCCAGGGTGATCCGGGCAAAACTGCATCCTTTGATTCCATCCCATCTCTTAAGGGATTGAGCATGGGTGTAACGTTTGGCTAGTTCCACAATTGTCGAAATCGTTAGGCCGTTGGTGTCACTGGGTCCTGAAATTTTTAGTCCAGCTTCTTCCCTGGCTGAAGAATCGGCAATGCTTTACTCCTGTCGTGCACTTCTACCCACTTCATGATAAAATTGTTATCTGCCGAGGCGTTAGCTGAATCTTGGTGGCACTCTAGTACTAGCCCCGATATAACACGTTGTCTGTTCAAGGCTAATAGGGCCTAACCCCCCCTATGGTCACCCCTCCAAATTTTTTAAGTGGAACACCCATTACACCATTGCATTGTTGGATTCTCTTCAACAAGAGGATTACAAAAATGGATAATACATATGTGAAAAGTCAATCGGTTGGATGTTATGGATAATTCCATTGCAAACTATGCCTTTACTGCTGCACTATAACTCTAATCAATAAAGTAAACGTTGTTTTACTTGAGGACAAAAACATAGCGACCGAAAAGTCACGCTACGACCATGTTTTATGTTTTTTATCAAAAGTGTCAAATAGGTAACTTAGTTTTCATAAATATGATATAATATACCTACTCTGCACAAATTCCATGACAAAATTGAGTTAGTCCAAGAGTTACATGAAGACGATTTCGAACGGCGTCTACAGTTTTGTGTATTTGTGTACTTTTTACTTTTATAATTCTCTTAATAAATAAACACCAAATTTTTCTTTGCTTATATTAATTCACAGACAGCGGCAACATTAGGAAAATGGAAAGTGTGTTTTTGGTGAAAGCGAAATGATTATATTTACCACCTACCATTTCAAAGAAAACAGTGGCGTAACTAATGGCTGGCAGTTGCGGGTAAGCCCCGTAGTTTTGGAGGCCCCGGGGATCCCAGGCTCCAGCCACTTATTTGAGGATTTCATTTCTACTCAATCTTTTTCGGGGCATGGTCTGTAACAACATAAATATGGTGAATATCTTTATAGCTGAGTACACATGACTAGAAAGTCAAGAAAACATTGTTGTATTCTGAGTAAAAATTTTTATTTATAAAAAGAAAAAAAAATTACACAGAATACAACAATGTTTTCTTGACAACATAATCAGTGATTTATGGGTATAGTTGAAATAATACCCTTCTTGGTGTGCGTCATCGATTGTTAATTTCCTTTTATCACATTACGTAGAAAGAAATGGAAAAAAGGCAGGTCTGTGATTAATCCTAATCAAAATATCACAATAATGAACCGTTTGAATGTTTTACAAATGTTAACCCTAATCTTTGACTTACAAAAATTTGATTGGTTGATGTTTAGATTACGCGCCAGCGCAACCTATCAATGGCGAGGTTAAGATACTATGAAGGCGTAACTTTCGTAGCGGCAATGTGTCTTACGTCTTTTTCTACTGTCACACTGACAGTTCTTGTCAGGTGTGTACTTTGTTGTTTACGGTCAATTATTATTTATGAAAAGTGAATATTAATCTTAATGTTTTATTTATATGAATTATACAAACATATGCATGAATACACGGAAAAACATCAGTATTTTGAAAGTTCTCAAGTATTTTCAGTTAGAAAAAGAAGCTGGTAATTATTAATTGCATAGCCTTTTCGAATTTGGCTAAATACAATCCGGATGATCTTATTTATCAAATTTAAGGTTAGCTATATGTTAAAATAGCAAATAAAATAAACGACATGCCGAAAACCCGGATATACGTCACAATCGATGACGCACACCAAGAAGGGTATTATTTTAACTATACATACGGTTTGCGCCAAATTAGGTACCGAATAGAGGGTGCAGTGGAGTTCCTTATAAAACCTGTATCCGTCACAACTGAATTAATTCTCATTGTTTGCCAAATTAATAATACGCTGCAGTTGAAGTTGATTTGAAAATGGTCCTAACAACGGAAGGAAAAGTGTTTTTGTTAAAGCATTATTCCCGCTCATACGGAAATGGTCGTAATTGGATAATTTCTCGAGAAACAGACTTCAAATATCCTTCTCGTTCACCTGATCTGACACCACCACCATTTGGGGCATAATGAAACAAAAAATATTTCACTCGCAAAACACGCTTGCGATTATTCCAGAACTACGAGAATCAAAAATGTTTTCTGGCAATTACAGCAACCACTTTTTATAAATATGTTTTTTTCCCTGGAGCCGTCCCTTCGCCGATACCACCTCAGCCTCCTGGGCTTATTGTGGTTACTCCTAGTCTTCTGACTACAACCTATTCAGCCATTCCGTTCCCTGTAGTAGCTCATACAGGTTCTTTGCTGGTTGGTTGTAGAAGTCTTCTGGAGTCATTTGGGGTCTACCATACAGTTTCTGTCTTCTGTGGTCCAGCGACTCACAGTTGCATAGTATATGCAGAGCTGTTTCGGTATCCTTTTTGCATCTTCTGCATGTAAGGTCTCCGTTGTACAGCCCTATTTTGTTTAGGTGCTCCTTTGTGGGAAAATGTCCCGTTAGTAGCCCCGTTATGGTGCGTAGTTTGTTCCTGCTCATTGAGAGCAGTTCTTTCGCCACTTTTTCTGATGGTTTTTTTATGAATTTCTTCCCATGTATTTGCTTGGTCGTGTTCTTCCAGTATTTATTGTGTTGTTCTTTCAACCACCCTTTTATCCATGAACTCGTTAAGCATCTGGGGATGCCCACAGCAGGTTCGGGTCCGTTCATCTGAGTTGACGATCCTACTCTTGCGAGCTCGTCAGCTTTTTCATCGCCTGCGATTCCTTTATGACCTGGGACCCACTCCAGTGTTACACTGTTCCGAGTCGCCAGTCTTCTAAGTTCTTCGCCGCATTCCCATACTAGCCGAGATGTCACCCCTATAGCTCTGAAGTGCTTTAAGGGCGGCTTGACTGTCACTGTAGATCCTGATCTGCCTGTTGTTGTAGGCTCTCATATTATTAGCCATTGCACATGCAAGTATTGCATAGACCTCTGCTTGAAATACAAGAGCGTATTTGCCAAGCGAGACGATCCCTTCATATTTGCTCGTCTTGCTGTATATGCCCGCTCCGGTGCCGAGTTCATTTTTTGATCCGTCTGTATACCAGATCAGTTCATTCGCTCTACTAAGTGGTGGTGCGTTCTCTTCCTTAAGCTCCTTTCGATCTTTGATGACAATCTCGAATTTCTTGCGAAAGATATATTTGGTGGTCATGTGGTCTGTTGGTATTTTGAAAATGTCATCATCCACATGCCTTATCTCTGTTATAAATATGTTTAGTGACTCACAAAATCGATATGAAGTTTGTTTGCATTGAAATGGGGAACATTTTGAGGACTTAAATTATGAATATTAAAAAATAAATCTAATTTTCTATAGCTATCTACTTAACTTGCAGTTTCCTACAAAGAATTTTAGTAAAGTGGTTTATCAATATATGGCAAAAGCAATAGTTTCTGTATCTGTAGAGTAGGGACGGTGAGTGTAGGCTCCCATAGCACTTAGGCCACATGTGAGCGACCCATTGTACATTCTCCCGAGGAGTTGTCCTCCTAGGTCATCGTCCATCCTGTTCTTCTCAAAAAGGTGGAAAGGTCACTAGGAGACACCTCCTTCATATCGGCAGGTAGGCCAAGACTCACCGAAAACACACTCTCTTATCGACGATAACTCCGGACACTCGCATAAGCCATGCCTGACAGTTTCATCTTCCTGTTCACACAACCTGCTTAGAGGTGTGTCCACTAGTCCCATAGTATGGAGGTGTTTCCTTATTTGACAATGGTCAGTCAGAAATCCTACTGTTAAACGTAGGTTTTTCCTGGTCATCGTCAAATATTTCTTCGGCGCTAGCTTCCCAGGGTCGCCCAGGGTGATTCTAGCAAGACTGCATCCTTTGATTCCATTCCATCTCTTAAGGGATTAAGTATGGGTGTCACGTTTGGCTAGTTCCGCAATTGTCGAAGTCGTTAGGCTGTAGGTGTCACTGCCCAAGTAGCAATTTAAATTCTATAAGGGTTGTATAAATAGCTACAAGATATATATTATAGGATACTGAAATTCTTATAACGATCTACAAAACCATTAAATGATCCTTATACAACTAAAAAAGGCCCATTTTTATACAACTGTTTGGTTGTATAACAGTTCTATTAAAAGTTTATACAACTCTTATATGACTGTTTAATACACATTTATACAACTCTTAATCGATTGTTTTATAATACAGCTACTATAAAATGATTTTATAGTGTGTCATGTAGTCACATCTATAAAATGGGATTGAAGCGGCACTATGAAGGTCTTACAAAATGGTTGTATAATGTAATATATTTTTTTATAATGCTGTTATTTCGAGCAAAATGGAAACATTTTTTCATCTAGCAGTTTATAAGAGCATTTCATTTTTTAGTGAAGAATATCAAAACCAAATTATATTTCAATTTGAACGTGCATCCTACATTTCATTTGTAGAAATGGAGACATCCGCTTGGGCGGACATCGATAGTAAAATAATAATTTCATTTGGTTTAATAGCACAAATTTTAATGCGCTGAAAATTTTACTGATAAATTATAGGTATATATTTGGCAAGAAAATGAAGCGCTTCAATTCTGGTTAAGTTTCAAGTAGATACTTAAAAAAAATAATAAAATAGAAAATCCTAAAATACTTTTTATTTTATGATTTCAATAGTTTATCACTTCATATGGATATTATTTCACAATATAATTCTCTAAATAATGATAAAGTAACATTTTTTGATATAGTTTCATGTTTCCAACTCAATTGATCATGATGGCGGCGATAGCGGTACAAGAATTGCTTATTTAAACATGGCGATTTATAAAACAACAATTTTATCCCGAAGAAATGCCTCAAGCAATATTTTATTGTAAAATGGAACGGTATACGATAACTGTTTTATAACGACGATTATTTAGGCACTATACAACTAACCTGACAAGTAATAATAATATTGAGATTCGCGAAAAGTAGAGGCTGCCAAATCTCATAATATGGTAATAAGAATTTTTCCTACGACCACGTATGGAGACGTTATAAAGCACGTTTTTTAATTTGGAAAGTGGCTCATATCACCATGGCATTGTTATTTGAAGGAAAATTTAATTCATGCACTAAAAATTACATATGTCGCGGTGTTTTGTCATTATGATAGCGAAAATAGTTTGCCCTAACTTTTCTAGAGACAAAACGGAACCTGACTTTTGAAAGCAGTACAACCAGCATTGTAAACAAATTTTTGATGAGAGTATTTCAATTTTTCTAAAACTTGCGTTGTCAGAAAAGTATCTTATTTGTGGAAATGTCGCGATTCATTAACGGCCGTATTCGCCGTATACTTTTAAAGTGAGCTTGAAACTTAAGCTCGCTCAACAATACGAAATTGTTTGCTTTTAAAGCGAGCTTAACTTAAGCTCAGCTCAAAAGTATACGGCGAATACGGCAGTAAATTGTCCGACCAAACTACACTTTTTTTTTAGTTGAAGTAAACTTGACATTTATAATCCGAATTTTGCTGCCATTATATAGGCAATTCAACTCAGGAATGGCCGTAGCAGTCCGAGGGAGTTTTTTTCGTTAAATTGCCAGGCAGCAAAATTCTCATTGATGTCAAGTTTACTTCGACAAAAAAAGCTCTCGTGTGATTATAAGTGAGAAAAGCACACATTTGTATTTTGAATGCAAATTCGCCATGTGAGAAATGTCAAATCTCTTTTTCATTAGAGTGAAACTGACTATTTAGCTGTGGCTGGAATGGCGGTTAACATAATATAAATAGGTTAAAATTCTCTTTCGCCTATAAAACTTTTGGGTCAACGTAACAACCATGCTTCAGAGTGTTTAAGAAGGCTGAACAAATATCTGCATCATGGTAACATTCGGTTATGATTCGGTTGTTCAACGTGGTTGTGTGCGACTAGGGGCACTATACAACCTTTATAGAATCATTTGTTTCCTAACCTCAAAGTGGTGTATTTTGATATTGTTATTGTCTTGTCGGTCAAATCAATTTGTGAAAATAATGTTTAAAATAGTCGAGACTATTGAGGAAAGTAACAAAGAAATCTCTCTCACTCATTTCATATATTTTAACTGTATGTATCACCCAACAAAATAAGATATTTCAATGTAAAAGTCACTTCAGTTGTAAAACGCAGATTTTGGAACACATTTATACACAGTTTTATCCTATAAGACATTTATAAAGGAGATAGGCTTATAGTATTCAAAGTTCACGGATAAAAGTGTTTTATAATGCAATGTAATTGAATGCTATAAAATATTCATTATACAACATTATACAGCTTCAATAAAACAAGCATAAGTAACTATTTTATAATGTTGTAGCTATTAGTTATATAGTAGGTATATTATAGAACTCTTATGCAATAGGTACAAAAGTCTTATAAAATGATATTTTGATATTGTATAACCTTGCTTACAAAGGTATTATATCCTTTTAAAAGAAATGATCGTATAATGCGTTATAGCATATATTGTAAAAGTCACTATAGAATCATTTAATACAACAAAAACAAAATTATCGCAAGAAAAGGCGTAATAAATGCAAACAGTCCTTGGAGCAACGCTATTCGACTGTTATACAACAATTCAGTCATCTTAGAATTCCATTTTGCTAGTTGGATGGGTCCTAAAGTTTTCAGTCCATGCAGCCGCTTCCCTGGCTAAAGAATCGGCAATGCGATTACCTTCACTCCTGCCGTGCCCTTTAATCCATCTCTGGATAATATTGTTATTTGCCGAGGCGTTAGTTGAATATTTGTGGCACTCTAGTAGGTACTAGCCCTGATATAACACGTTGTCTGTTCAAGGCTAATAGGGCTTGTCTACTATCAGTGCAGATTGTTATGTTCCACCAGAAATTCCTTTTCTGGTTAGTTCTTTTGTGGCAATTGAGATAACAGCCAGTTCTGTTTGAACCACGCTGGTATTGTTTCCTATTCCCCACTTAATCCTTAGGCTTAGTACTGTGGAGTAAACTCCACATCCTGAGCCTTCTTTCATTTTTGAGCCATCTGTATATATGCGTATTGCATTTGCAGCATATGTGTTCTGTTTTATTTGTATTTTGTAGGATTTATTACACACAATCCTGGGTTCAATTGCATCATTGGTTGCCTGCAGCCAAGGTATAGTGTAGTAGCACAAGGTAATAGTTTAATATAACGTTTATTATAACGCCTCACTGTGTCTTAGAAAATCAAAGAACAAAGACCATTTACTAAGAATCAGCAACTACTTACTTGGCTATATGCCACGAAGGACATTGAACTTTGTGTAATTCAATTCCATTCATGACATTTAAAGACACTATGAGGCGTTATAATGGTCTTAAACTATTACCTTTGACATATACAAATTTTTTATGTTCGGTACTGTTTATTTGGCGAGTATTGTATTAGTGCAATTATCCACATATTATGTACAAGTGTAATTTTGTTTTCTTGTTTCCATGAAGAGTATTCTTCAACACAATTATATATATATATAATCATATACCCTTATACCCCAAGGTGTCGGGCTTGCATTTAATCCTCGTATATAAATTTTTTCCATTCTTTCCTGTTTCTTGCCAATGTTCTCGCCTCTTTCCATGATTTACCTCTCTCTTAGTATATTACCCACTATTGTATTCCATGTTTGTTTTGGTCTTACTTTTTTTCTTTTTATTTGTATTTTTGCCTCATATGTCCTTTTAACTTGTCTATTGTTATTCATTCTCTGAATATGTCCCCACCAGCTGAGTTGTCTTTGTTCTATAAATTTTAGTACACCTAATTCCTCTCTTATTTTTGTGTTTCTAATTTTGTCCATTCTTTTTGTTCCAAATGTTCTTCGCAAGTATTTCATTTCTGCTGCCTGTATTTTGCTTTTTTGTTTACTTGTAAGAGTCCAAGATTCGCATCCATAAGTTAAAACTGGTCGATATATTGTATTATACACTTTTACTTTTGTCTCTTTGGTGATTTCTTTTTTGTTTAGAAATTTTTGGTTCATGGCATAGTATAGCTTAATTGTTTTTTCTATTCTTTCATTTATCTCTGCATCTTGTTTTCCTGTTTCGTCAAAAGTTATTCCTAAGTATTTGAATTCTTTTACTTGTTCTATTTGTACATTATCTATTTTAATTTCTGTGTTGATCTTCTGATTTCCTATTACGAGTATTTTGGTTTTATTTTTGTTGATTCTCATGCCTTCTTTTTCCATAACATCTTTCCATATATTCAAGTTTTCTTGTAATCGGTTTTCACTTCCTGCCATTAGCACCACATCATCTGCAAAAACTCCTTCGGCTAACTACTCTTTCTAAATTTTTATACCCAACGAACATTTTCTTCACCTTCTGTTCGCTTTTTTTAATAATACTGTCCATAAGTATATTAAATAGTGTTGGGCTCAGTCCCCCTCCTTGTCTTAATCCTATGTTGGTTCTAAATCCTGTTGATTTTATGTTGTTTCTTATGATAAAATTTATGTTTGTTTCATAAATATCTTGAATAATTCCAAGTATTTTTCTGTGTATTCCCTTTTCTTTCAGCCCCTTCCATACTTTTTCCCTAGGTACAGTACCAAACGCTTTTTCGAGTTCTATGAACGCTAGATATGTGTTTCTATTTTCTGAATATCTCTTCTCTTCTAATTGTTTTATTGTGAATATGTGATCCTGCGTACTTCTTCCTGGTCTAAATCCACTTTGTGCCTTTGAAAACTGATTTTCTAGAGTTGGTTTAATTTTGTTGTTTATAAGCTGTTCATATATCTTCATAACGGTATTTAATAAGGTTATTCCTCTATAGTTTTGACATTGTTACTGGTCTCCTTTCTTGTGTATAGGTGTAATTAAGGCTACTCCCCATTCTTCTGGAATTTTTCCATCACTCCAAGCTTTATTGATAATTTCTAATAACACTTCCAGTCCTATATTTCCTAAATTCTTAATCATTCCCGCTGTAATTATACACAATTATATACATATATAATGATATTCTAGAAACTTACCTCTAACCAAACCTAACACTAGCTATGCGAAATACTTATTTTTTCCTTGCTTAAACCAAACGTGGAAGGTAACCTAACGAAAATGAACAAACCCTTCATTTACATACCCTAAAATAATTTACCACGTCACCGCTACTCTAAAAACTTTTCACCCTTCAGCTATACTAGCGTCACTAATTTTTCTCTTAATTCAGCCGAATTCAGTCTAGATTTTACTTACTGTCAATTCATTTGAATGGTTGAGAAGAAGACATTCAAGATGGGCGAGGCGAATCAAACTTCCTTCCCAACTCATTTTTGGTCCAATCTAACACTGAAATGAATAGTGATGAGCAAAAAAAGACCAAGACGAAGACTTGGATAGTCTTGGTCTGGGTCTTGATCTTGTTTATTTTCTTTTTACTCTTAAAGATCATCATGATTATAAATTTTCAATAATTTACAATCCAATTATCAACTATCAAAATTATTGTAACCGGCGACTACTGTACCCTAGTGATGAGCAAAGCAATACCAAGACCAAGACTCGTATAGTCTTTTTTTTTATTCTGTTACTTAACGTCGGTCTATTTCTGCGACTGAGGCTAATCACCGACGCCGGGAACACTCTACACCTGACCGGAAATTTTGGCGAACCCACTAGTGCTCCAGCCAGTGGTAGGGACTCGGGACCTCGGTTTTAGGTCTCCTCCGAAAGAGGGCATAGGTATCTACATTATACCTCGTGCTCATTGGTATACTGCCTGCGAGCTGTGATATGCTAGTCCGCTGCGGACTGTACGGGCCCTATACGATGGTTTTCCCTGGCATGGTCACCCATCCAAGTACTAACCATGTCAGACCTTGCTTGACTATAATTATCGCATCGAACGCGTTCCACTACAGTGCTGGGTCGTCGCCCCGGATAGTCTTGGTACTGTTCTTTTTCATTTAGTCTTGGTCTTCATCTTGCTGGTCTAACGATGTTCTTGGGCTTGCTTTTTCGGTATCAGTATAAGTCAAAGTTCAATTTCGCTCATCACTAAATAAATTTCTGTCAGAAACTTTGCTTAGGTGACTGCTGTACAGCTGCAGCAGCTCTGACACCCTGATTCAGGCGTTTTGAAGGGGCTCGAACACGGAACATCTTAAGCATAGTGAGTTTCATATTTTTATCAAAACTAGCCTTTTCCATAGCCAAAACGAGATGCTAAGGCTAAGCCTTCCCCATTTCGTTTTGGGGGGTGCATTTGGCCCTACATGTATACCACTTTCGCGGCCGCTGACAATAAACCCTGGAATTAAACCCATAGAAAGTTTTCCGAAGCTTGTAACTATTTGATTTTATCACATAATTTCAAAATAGTATAATTAAAGTTAATATTTCAAGTATCTGTTGACTTGAAAACATGTAAAATAAAAATTAATTCCAATTTTTTTATGATGTTCGATTTCCTTTTATTGTCGAAATACGAAATCTTCATTAGACTTTCGGTTTGCATATAAAATTTCAGTATAAAGTACAATCTTTTACGACTCACTCTAACCATAATACCAAAGATTTCCATCCAGATATTTCAATCATTCTAAACCCGCATTCTAATGAACATGTTAACGTCCTCTTTTTTGTAAGTTTCTGACTCTGACTCATGCTACTAGTTCCAAGAATTTTCCGGAACGTAATTTCTATCAACCCACACGTAGCCCATTCTTTCGAAAAAATGCCAAATACAAATCGTTGTCCCAGTCCCATTGAATTAGACAATCGGCAACTTCACTGCTCAGAAATTTTATGAATGAAAATCCGCAGGCGGGAAACTACTAAACAGGCCAGTCTCTGTTATTCGTTTTAACTCGCTATATGAGAACATTATGAGGATAAGTGACAATGAAAATTAGTGAAATTGGTAGTACAAAATGAGGATTTGTTTATATAGGTACATGTTTGAAGCTGACAAGAAAAACGTATCAAAAAAATTTGTAAAAAAATAAATTAGTTTTGCCACGAGACGAGCCGAGAGAAGGCCGTCTCTCGTCCCGTTTCGTCAGACGAGATAAAATGGGTTTCTCGTCTGGTCGAGAGAGGTCGAGAGACGACCTTCCCTCGTCTCGTCTCCCTTCTCTCGTGATTTGAACCAAATATAGTGAAAACCAAGCAAAATTTTAACGCGTTTGCACACAATTTATGTCAAATATGAATGCGTTGAAACTTTGCTTGGTATTTACTACAGGGTGGCCCATTAGTGCAACAAAGGTCTATATATATCTCCTGTACCAATAAAAAGAGAGAAAAATGTTGACGAAGCTTATTTATGGTCAAGAGTTGCGTCTAATAAAATTATTTTTGACTAAGAAAATCCCATTTTTTAAATAGAACACTCTCTACATTGTAACATTTTTAAAATTTTCAGATTCAGATTCATTGAACCTCAACATAAAATGTACTAAGCGCAAATATGCCAACGAAGCTCAGAATGAACTGAATGTAGGTAATATACATAGTTGCAAAAGAGATTTCCGGTAAAAAGATCTAGGGAAAAGTGTGTGCCTTCAACCAGATAGCAGACAAGCACTACTATGTATACCAATGATGATTTGATATCAAGACATGCCAGTCACAATACGTATGTCATAGAATAGTTAATTAGTTCAAAAAGTCTGAAGCACGTCTGAACACGAATTTCTCGGAGCACAGTCCTAACTTTTAGTGGTGTGTTCCGTAAGTTTTGCATAGCACCAGCCATGCTGAGAGAAACTGTGTTAAAAACATAGCCTGGTTGACGTACTTTCTCTATGACATCACGCTTTTGTAAATGGATATGGATATGCCATATAACTTTCAAAACGTTTTAACTTTTCAAGGTATGGGATTAGATCGACTCCAAGGCTTTGTTTTCATCACTACCATGTTTTTTTCCACAAGTCCGTGGATAACAAATTAGAAAAGAGAAAAGATTAACTTCGGCACGGTTAACACTGTCGATCAAAGTTGTATACTTCGGGTAATGAAGAAATACCTACATTCTGATATGGAAAAAAATGTACGGACAAATTGAAAGAAATTGACAAAGTGAGGAAATATAACAGATCTAAGCCTGCATTCTCACATCACCGTTACTATGCAATGTGTCTTCTGTAAAGGCTGCTTCAGATGCAGAAGATAGAAGAAAAATATTGACGAAGCTTTATTTTACTTTGCTTGTCTTAATGAAGTTTATTATTATCTTTCACTAGTTAGTTGCAAATTTGTTAAAGAGGTGCAGGTCTATTAATAGTCATCCAAGTTTTATCCTGTATTTCCACAGGCCAACTAGGACAGGATTTTGTCAGGAGAAGAAAAGTTTTTTTTTACAGTTTGAGAAAAAGCATTTTTAGGCTAGTGCTTTAACGTTTAGAAGGATGGGGAGAGGAATTGAGCCTAAAGGATTATTATCGATTGCATGGTGGAAAAATCACCATTTTGTGCTTCAACTCTAGACTCACTTTGGTGATTTACAACTTGAATAACGTGGAACATTCTAGAAGATTGTTGTTATCGGGAATCTCAACTACATTTTCCAAGTCTAAGCTGTAAGACATACAGGGTTATTCTTTGTGAGGTGGTTCGAGCCGTAGGATGAAGTATAAGATAAACATTTGAATTGAAATGACATGGCAAATTCACAGTTCATGTTGTGGTCTTGATTAATTTTTAGTGTCAGCTGCAATTATGTGCTGAAACTCTTGCGAGCACAAGCAGAAAGATCAGTAACAGTTCTGCTGAAAAATTGAATGTAGCATAGGCACAGAGAAGCTATCAACTTCAACAAATGAACGTCTTAAATCAAGTGCAGACAATAATTATGTTAGGCACATAAAAGATAAAATCCCGAATTTGCCGGCTTTATTTTAGCTTAGAATAGTCCATAACCTGCTCTAAAATAACGCCGGCAAGGAAGCGGCATTTATTATTGATGATGCCCTGTAGTACCGATCAATACAACGAAAATACACCAACCAATCCGGTAGCAGCTTGTTGAATATGCTACGAATGAGAGAGATTGTCGCCAAAGCCCCCACTACAGGAATTTTCATTCATTTTGTGTGGGTGATACCCCCACCACTTTTGAGGGGAGCATATGGTTATATAGAGGGGTTAATGAAGGGGATGGACATTTTTCGATACTAAGTCAAAGCGTTACGTTGTTTGTGAAGTGGTTGTTGCGAAGTTCCCGCGAATTTATTGAAAAAAAAAATGGTGAGTAATTTTTAAATTTAATTATTTTTTTTAAATATCTCACAAAAATGAGGAAAATTGCTTTATATTTAAATATAATTTCCAGTTCTCAAAAAGACCCATAATTATATTTATTTATTAATTATAACATTACTATTTATCATTTAAATATTTATAGCCTGACAATTTTTATTTTCAAAAAATGCATTGATTTTGAATAATTTTCTTTTAAACTGCGTTTTTATGTTTTGAAAATTAAATATATATTTTTTTCAAATTAATTTTTTAGCGATAAATAATTAAAAATTGAATGAAATTATGAGATGAATATATGTAATAATCTAGCTCATTCTTACTTGAATGAATTGAATCCTTGATAAGACCTGACGTAGGTGGGCGTTTCTCTAAACCTTAACGGACAAATACCTGTTACAGAATTTGAAAGGGCAAAGGTTAAATGAACATTTTCAACTCTTCCATTTAGCTAGCTATATCAAGGAAAGGTTCAAATCAAAACATTCTTCAATGTAAATTGCTAATTTACATTTTCACAAAAATATTAATGTGGGATGATTTTGAAAATTTTCTGTATTAAAATTTCTAGATTTTGCCGCCATATTGGTCACTCCAGATATTTAGAATTAAAATTATACTGCTCATTTTTTAAATATAATTTTGCGCTCAATTTCTATTCATGTTGCAAAAACACTGGATACGCATTTGTTAGAATCAAATTGAATTAAATTAAATTTTTTTGTTTAATTACAAATTTTAAATTCTTTACGTGAACGTGATTGACACAATACGGTCAAAATGAAGCCTCTTCAGAAAACATTAATACATTCAATGGATTGCGGTTACATATAAATAAATCCTGCAAAATGTCACATGTATACGGCTTTTCGGTATCGTCATATTTGAATTCTTGATGAACCCAACTGAATTTTGTTTCGATGGTACTTTTCGTCTTTTAGAATACTTAGGTAATACCGACCGTTGAGATCTGCCTGTGTCGGTTGCAATTTGGCGTGATGTATTGAAAGGATTATGCTCAACACTTGATACATCAAGTTTCATCTCAGGATAAAAATAAAATGAAACACTATCTGTCATTTATGGCAAATATTATGTTAATTAGGCAATCCAGATCCCGTGACCAAATATGTACGCCCAGAACAAACAATTTGGACAGCTGGTCAGTTTTGTATTTTCTATTTCATGGTAAACAGTGTTCAAGAATTTTTTCGTCGATTTTATTAGAGTGTTTTATAAATGTACAATGCGGTTCGACTTTGTGTTTCTTTGGGAAACTTCATTGCATTTCAACTACACTTCAGAAATGGATGAATTCCAGATATGGGTGGATATTAATAGTTATTTAGTATTTCCAAATTTTTGCACCAAAGATCAGATAGAGGCTTTCAAACACATGCCTGTGAATATTTTTAATTTAGCTTTGCGCTCAAAGTACACTAAATGTGGAAAAAGGGATAGGATAATAGGATGGAGAGAGAAATGCGAAAATACAAGATGTACAAATGAAATCCTAATTGAAGAACCAGGAAATAGAGGTCATAGGTAATTCAAATAATAAAAGTCCTGGGAAAGCGGAACTACGGCAGAAATTTTAAAAGACTAAAACGAGACTATCCTAAAAAATCTGGAAATAAGGAAAAATACCACGCGTATGGATGACTGCTATGATCTGCAAATACATAAAAAAGGAGATGCCAGTGTTTGCGATAACTATAGAGACATTGCACTTCTGGAAGTGATGTTTAAAATACTAGGTCACATAATAAGAAACAGATTAAGCACATGTGCAAAATAAACCAAGAGAATATCAAAAAGGTTTCCGCAAAGGTGGAAGACTGGAATATACTTGCAAGAGATTGAATAAAATGGAGGAATATAACAAAAAAGTCGAGACTACTATCCCTGAATTCTCAAAATATTTGAGTTTGTCCATTATTAACCTTGGTTAATAATAGAAAAAATTATTAATCACTGATAGAGAAATTCAACTTCTCAGTTGGCTAAAAGGAGCAATAATTGTCAATTCGACAGCTAGTAGACAGTGGAAAATAGTATATCATACACTAAAGGCCAAATGTATGACAAAAATAAAAAATATTTCACAAACGCACCACGAGAAGCGTTCACCCCGTCCTGTGACTGACAAGTACACTGTCAGTTTTCGATATATTATGAACGTACTCGTTATGTCATCAGTCATTTTTGGTTGAGCGCGAATTTTAAACTAATGGCAGTTTCATTCAAATTATTTTATCCTGATAGGTAATTTCAAGCAACAAATATGTTAAAGACGATCTCCTTGGTATACAAAATTTTTTTTGCACAAGTTTTTGTTGAACTACTATCTCTGAATTCTTAAAATATTCAAATTTGTCCATTATTGAGCTAGGTTAAAAAATTATTAACCACTAATAGAGAAATTCAAGTTCTCAGTTGGCTATAAGAAGCAATAATTGTCAAATTCACATCTAGTAGTGTAAAACAGATATTTCGGACCATTGCATCCTGAAAATAAATGAAAAGCAGTATGAACGATTAAAATAAAGTGGAATCGAAAATTAATAAATAATTATTGAAGTCATATATCAAATAAAATAGGGTTATGTTGTTATATCATGATTAGACGTTCAGCAGTATTGAGAAGCAATTAATCACTCTAAAAATTGGAGATTTTCACCTTTTTAAAAAGACTTTCTGTAATGTAACGTATAAATACTTCACTGAATTTGCATATTTCTCTAAAAACATATGTCCATTAAAATTTGCCATCAAATTTTAGGCGCCTGTAAGCATCCTTTCATTAAATTTATCATCTTTTTTGTCTCTCAATACTTTAACACCCACTTGTCTTTCATTCTGCGCTACAGGCATCCTCCCCCTTTCCATCAATTTCCGACCCACTACCAATTGCCCCCCCTTCATCTTTCGACGCTGGCGCCGCGACGGCTTCCTTTCGGCTCTTCGTCATGATTACGTCACTCAATCAAGATATTCTCCCAAATTCTTTTCACATATAATATCCCAAGAGATAAAATTTTGTCGTCCATGAGCGAAATCGTCGAAAAGTTACAAACTTGAATAATACCTAGAGAACAATTTTGCATACACAATTTTTCCTTTAGTGGTATTCGACATGACTATTTCAAGCGGAAAAAAAGAAAGCAAAACCAGAGAACTTCTATTGAACAATGGAGGATAAACGAAAAAATAACTTTTCCTACGATCACATAGGAAAGTGACATATATCGCACTGTCTAGTTCCATGGAAACTTTAATCATACGCGTACGGAGAAAAAAACTTATCCGTACGTGTACGGATAAAAAAGCTGTCAAATGAATTTTTATTAAGATTGACCACTGGCAAGCTGTCAAATATATAATGTTTGAATAGATTTACCTATGTAATATCTAAATTTGAAGCGATCTATTTGAAAAGTGAAATTTTTGTCATTTTGATTAAAAAAAATGTAGGGTGCGGTAGAGGATCGAACCCGCGTACTCTTCGTCAGAAGTCCGATGTTGTACCAACTAAGTATGATGAGCAATAATAATTACACTTTCAATTTCTATAATTATCCAACCAATTGATAATTGTAATAACCTACCTATAACTACTTGAATTTTTGTTACAATTGATAGTTATTGTTAATTTTGAAATCAATTATGTTGACTTTAATTGTAACATTTTGTGTAATTAATATGTCAGATGTTGATTACACATTATTTGGTTAAATTATCACGTGATCGTAGGAAAAATACTGTACATTACTCGTGCAAAAGTGATTTTCCACACTCGTGTGATTGTCGAACTCGGCTCATGCGTCGTGCTACAATATTTCCCACTCGTGTGAAAAATGTCACTTTCCGCACACGTTATGTAATGTACTATATTTAGTTATATAAAAGTAGCAGTCATTTTTTTGTATTATTTTTATCGTTATTAGGTGATTGTAGAACATGTCATGTACTAGTTTGAGAATTTACTTGATCTGGTGCTTTTACAAGTGCTAATAAAGTATCAAAAAGTTTTAATGGGAATGTTCTGTTAATTTGATTATTTCTTGTTCACAAACACCAATTTTTCTGCTGAGAGTTTGGTCCATTTTGACATTCTGTTGATCCCAATAGGCATGTTTTTGTACCAAACTTCTTTTTTCCGATTTGGATGGCCTGTCAAAAAAGCTTGTCACTTGTGATTTTTGTGTTATTGAATACAATCCCATATATATATAAATATAGGATTGTATTCGATACGCCCCGAAAATTTAAACTTTCTTTTCTATTTTCTTGGTTACTTTGAAGCTGTTTTTGCTTTGAGCCTTTTGCCAAACGAGCTGATCTGAAGATAATGGTCTATTTTTATATTAAGTTCTTGATAGTACTTTTCTTGTAGCATCTGCGCCGTGGTGCTCCATATGCTTTGGATACTTGACTCTTTCTAGACCTCTCCTTTTTCCTTATATTGTAAGCTGCATAATCTTCCATAATTTCTGCTAATTCTTCTGCTGGAGCATGCTTTTCTTATCGATAAAAACTGCGAAAACTGTCGCCAACAGTAGGCTTTGGAGACACACTTATTTCTTATTTGAAGATATATTCTCCGACACTGCCTTTATAATTTCTGCAATGGATTGTATCCCAAGTCTGTTTTTTGGCTAAGAGGACAAAACATGGATTTCCAAAAACGATGTTTTGAATAATATTATCAATTTTAACGTTGACTGTGACAAGCTGTATATCGCTTAACAATATTTAAATAATAAACTAATAAACCAATACAAGAGGACCTTGTATATGAGGTGACAGTAAAGATTTAACTTCGTCAATCCGATAAAAATGGACATATATTTGTTCTTTTAGCCATCGATATATCAGATTCATGTCTTTTACATTATAGGTAGCATAGTCCGTTTTTTACTATCATTTTTGTCAAAAACTCACTATTTTGATGCCCTGCTTGGCCTATTCTGCGTTATAGAATTTTTTTTTGTCTTAAGAGTAGTTATCTAAAAATAGATAGCGTTGAAGTTTATTGATAAAGCAATAACTATAAACCGATCTGGAGCACACTACATTTACTTTTTGTTAGTAAACATAAATATTCTTTAAGCGCTTTTTTCCTTTGTGATGTTATTTCGAAGAAGAAATAAGTCTGGTCGTGTCAATTTATGTAGCTTATCACTAAATGCGGAAAATCGTCTTTTGTATTCAATTTGTTGGAATTTTCGAACAAAGTATAAGAAAACTTGGCTCTTGGCAGTTGAATAATATCGTCTGATTATCTGATAACTTATTTCAGTTGATTTTGGAAACTTGGATACTAAAACAGGGTGAAATGTTCTAAATCTTTTATGTTATCAAATCCCTAGACCGTTGAAGAAGCGAAAGCTCCCATACTTTTGTCACATGACCTCTGTGCCGTCATATATTTCCAAACAGTGGTAAAGTGGGTATCTATAGAGTCTGAAAAAATCAAAAATTAAACTTTCTGCAAGATTTCACACCATTTTATTGACAGAACGAGCTTGTGTCAATTTTAAGTGTAAGCATTTCGCTACAAAGCAAAATAGTTATTTTTCTACTCTCATACTAGTAAATTCCATATTACCTACTATTTGGTTACTAAGTAAATAGATCATTACGGATACTGACACGTAATGACTAGCACGTAATAAAAAAAATTACGCTTCAGTTCTAGAATTTATCACCCAAGCCTAGTCAGTCAATGGTTTCGAGTAACCATGGAAACGAGTTAGTAGAGGTTGTTTTGACGTTTAATAATTAATAAGACTCGCTGTCACTAGCTGTTATTGTGAATGTACATGTTAATCATGCGTTTTATTTTTATTAATGAAGTTGTTCGTAGAAAAAGTATAGTACACAACTAGAGTTGTAAGCTTATTACATGCTTATAGAATTAGAATTACGCAACTTTTCTATTCGCATGTAATAAGCAACTTACAACTCTTGTTTTGTAATATACTATTATGTATTAAGAGCGAAAAGTAATACATTATTGCTTGAGAGAAAGCAATAATTTCACGTTTTTGCTCGTAATACAAAAAATATTTTTTTGGGCAATCGATCTTTTTTGTTTACTAAGAGCATCGGTTGTCAGGACGGTAGGTTGTGTTTACTGGTTTCTAAGTCTAGCACGTCGGTAAGTGATTCACTTACCGTTCAGACGTCGGTAAGTAAATTACTTACCGATGTCTTAGCCCTACATACATTCAAGTGGTCATAAATAATATATTATTTAATTCATTACACAAAAGGAACAAAGTTTATTTATATTTTTTTAATGAACATAATCGAACAGAACAATATATAAAGTAATAAATAGCATAAAAACAATTTCACCAAAATGCAAATTATATTTTAAACTGATCGAGAAATATAAATGTCACTTTTGACATTTCGTTCATTTCGAAGAAATTTAAATTATTTTATCCGAAATTTAATACGATCGCGCAAAAAATGGTATAAGCATCTCGAACGTTAAGGATAATACCGGTCTCCAGCAAAATTGGAGACCCTTACCGTTCTTAATACTTAATATACTATTTCTGCGATCACTAAATTGTAACTATTAAAAACAAATATAAAGTAGAATTCATAAAAAAAATCAAAATCTGTCAGTTTAAATATGTCAATTCAAATATGTTTCAGACTGTCACTGTCAATACAATTGTGTTTTTCTACGACCGTGCGTTTTAACCCACTTTCCCGCACGCATTTTAGTTTTGAAAGTGTCAAATTATGCAAATGTTGACCTTATTAGACAGTTTTTTACTTCGGAGGTTATGACTATTGTTACAACAGGTGAATAAATAGTCCATCAAATGAAATCTACAATATGAAATAATGAAGATGTTTTGATATAACCCTGTACATTTTTTAAAGTAGTGTCATAAAACAATTATCAAACCACCCGAGTTTTATAAGAGAAAAATATATCAAATAAAATTCTTTCATCTACAAATGACTTTAAACCGTTGCCGTCACCTTCATCGTCATCTTTATGTGACCTGCAGCCGATGCCATTCTCATCAACGTCATCTACATCTGCAATTTTAAGTAATTCACAGAATGCAAAAAATTGTGGTATACTTATTTGTATATACGGTCGTAGAAAAAATAATGTTCCTAACTCATGCGTGAAGTGTCTTTCCCGCCCTTGACCGCTTGCCCGAACTCCGCTTCGCGTCGTTCGGGTCAACTAGAGTCGCGTGCGGGAAAGTATCACTTTCCGTACTTGTTAGGAAAATAACTGTTGTGGTGTCGGTTGTTATGGGAAACGAGCCATTTTTTACGCTCGGCAAGCGTAAAGTAACTCTCCTCAAGAAACGTCAACTTTTCGTTGTCAATAGCAAGCGAAAAAGCCTACTTTTCAATGTGATTGTAGAAAAAACTTATTTCAATTTAAATTAAAAATAACCCAATCTACATGTTAGAGAATATTATAGTGTTATTAATTTTGTAGCAAAAGACCACAGTTTTCTATTATTTATTAATTTATTGATTATATCTGGATTCCTCATAGAGTTAGGCCACTGATACTAATGCAATGAGATTTTCAGACTCAAGAGTAGGGTTAGATTAATTTTCAACTCGACAAAACCCCTTAGAAATTTCCAGAAGCTATTAACATCACGAAGGACTAGTTTTATAATGTTAAGTTAACAGTCAGTTAAGAGTTTAGTCGTTTAGTCAATAGCGAGTTTGCATTTACTGAGTTTATGCAGCTTGTAATGCAGATACGTCACTAGTTTAAATGCGAAGTTGTCGATAGTCTTCCTTTGCTGTTCCATGATTCAGCTTCTTCTTTCTTCTTAATTGTGAGGCGCTGACTCATTGGAGATACGAATAGATTTCTCCCAGAAGGATATAGTGAAGAGTGATAAGACTAATAACAATTAACGGTACAACCAAAAGCACAAAACAACTAAAGGATGAAGTTACAAGAGCTCGAAGCCTCTGACTGGATGTACTGAATATTTCAATTGATCAACAGGCTGTCCAATACTGTAGTGTCTTTATCAACTGTCGGTTATAACGACAGTGAATTGTCAGTTTTGCAATGCACTATTACTTGACAAACTGGACTTTACTCACATTTTTATAAAGTTTTTTGTCATATTCTTCTGTTTTACTCAACATTACTGTTCATAAATACTTTTTGTCCAAGCCAACATTATTTTGAGAAAAAATAGCTACTTAAAATAATGACTGACTACAAATATTTGTTTCAGATGACTTTACAGCTCCTCCCACTACTTCAACTGATAATTATACTTCAAGCTACAGGAACATTTTCTTATTCTCTTCCAATCTATGGAACAAAACGGTACGGTCGTTCGAGCCAACACATTAGCTCCAGCTCCTACGAACCTCATGCCACCTACCAAGCAGCTGTACCTCACCACTACCCAGAACCAATGAACTATTACAAGATGTATCCGTACAGCGATTCCTACCACTCCAGCTACTACTACCCCCAACAGTCTTATCCTCTACCTTACTATATCCCTTCTAAGTATAAAATATATCAACCTGTCTTTCCTTATTACTACCAAGAACACTGGCCAAGTCAGAGCTATTCTGGTTATTACGATTACAACGACTCGGATGAAATATTACAAGACACTGAACGAGAAGCCAGAGAAGAAAACCAGCCTATTGGACACGAATCTTATTACGAAGACACGACTGATGATAGTAATATGGATGATGTTAATGCTGCTTTTCTACAAAACTTAATTTTAACGCAAATGTACCAAGACTCTTTAAACAATAAAGCTCCCATTGATAACTATGATGATTATGATGAGGCATTTGCCAAAATTGAGGAAATGAACAGAAGACCAACACATGCACCGGAAGATGAAACTGTTAAAGAATTAAAACAATTACAAAAAGTTAATAGAGAAAGGGAAAACAAGAAACCCAAAAATAACAACGGTCATTGGGCTCAAAACAACCAAGAAGGTAAACCACAAAGAAAAAATAGACAAAGAAAACAGAAAGTGGAAAAACAAGACGTAAAAAGAAGACAGTTAGCTTCTAACGAACTACTTCTTCCAACAGAAGATACTGCTATTTATTCCGAACGCAAACCAATCGGTAAAATGATTTCAACGACTCAATCTCCTTCTGCCACCACACAATCAATAGCAGAGACTGGGCAGAAGGAAGTGTTCCAGATGAGGCCGGCTACTCCAGTCCGACATGCTTTCGCCGCTCCTCTTTTAACGATGATGTCCAGAAGTGAAGAGGAGAGAAAAAGGACACCGTCAGTTTATGATACAATCAAACATTTGTTGGATATGGAGAAGAGCTTCGAACTTGTAAGTATAATTTTTATTTTAATTCAGTTTGTATGATTATCGAGATAGTTGAAGCCTAAGTCTAGGGAGGTTGAAACGATGAAGTGGGATTTTTCAAATGGCTCTATAAATATAGTAAGGCTGGCGAGTTTAGTGGTAATATTTGCTACCAAATGAGTAACCTTTGCTTCTTTTGTACGCAAAGTTCGTGGAGAACGTGTCCAGTTGGTGCAGATGATATTTTGGTGTGGATAGAACTGTTGCTTTATTACTCCCAACATCAGATCATTCAGTTAATTGAGCTTTGAGGCTATTAGGTATTATATACTTACTATATACATCATAAATAAGATAACCTCTGTAGTGACTATTTCAACTGAAATAGCGTCTTAACGCTTGTGTATATTGAAATAATAAAGTTTTCAAACTATAATCACTTTTCCATTATGTAATCAAAAAATATGTCACTTTCCACATTTTATCGACAATATTAGAGGGATTTAGTATTGTGCAGCTGAAAACGATTATCCAAAATAGTTGCAAATTTATGGAATTGATTTTGAAGTAACAGGTGCTTTCATCCTCTGGTCAATGTGTTGCATGAAAAGAGGAGTTTAGGTTGGTCCTTTACAATATTGAGCGGTAGGATCTGATAAACTGGCAATAGTTTGCTTCTAATCATCTATAACAATTGCTGCATCATATAAGAGGATTCACAGTAAGCGAATAAATAGAATACAGTTAATTGAAGGAAAAATGATATTCCAACAGCTACATTTCAGCTGAAAACGTATTTGAGCTCACTTTTTTTAATATCTCGCATAAGAAATTTTTTATTTCCATTTCCATTTTCATCAAAGTAATTTATTCTTACATTGTCGTTATTTGACACCTTATTTCCCATTTCAAGCTAAGAAACATTTCATGAGCTGGTAGAAAGTATGATCATTGAATAATATTACAATTACATACAGAATGTCACACGAGTGTGGAGAAAATATTTGAAATAATACGTTTTGTGTTTTGGGTAGTTATTCCATCACTTAATTTTTTGAAATTTAGTCTGCTTAGAAGGCAAACAAAATAGACTGTTCTTAGCCTGGATACCAGTCCACTCAGTTCCCAAAGGCAATGAATAGCTAAACTTACTATCATCAGTAGAGAAATATGAAGATACTTCAGCATACATAATGTGCTACAGCGAATGCTTGACTAGGCTAAGGTTTCCGATGATGGAACCAAAGATTCACAACAATCTTTTATCAAAATCTCGTCTAAATATTCGAATATTCTGCAGTAGATAAATGTAGGTGGATGCTCCATATTGATCGTCCTCTGTACCTTTACGAGCTTCGATGAAATGTCAAAGGTCAAAATAAATTCAAACTCAACATTACTAGCGGCATCGTGCGTAGGCACCTTTCTACGTGCCGTCGACTAATACGGTGTAATTATTTTTCGGAAATTTTCATGATACTTCTTTCGTAATCTGGGTAGCCAGGTATCTTGGGACGCGAACTTCTCTAATTGAAACGTCCAATGTGGGCGGACGTTTTGTATATTACAGCAATTTCCGCTCAAATTTATATAATTACAGAGAACAAAGTTGACTCTAGAAAGACGCTGGATATAAATGTGAGCTTGATCAAACCTTCAATATGCATTAAACATTCACTGAAGACTTATTAGGTCCTTTTTAAATTTATCCTAGCTAATAACCCGAAAACGGTCATCAATTGATGGTTTTACACAACTCCATACTGCGGTTGATCGATGGTAGTGCGATCTAGCGGCGCGTTTCGAAAGTAGGTATGAGGTAGGAAAGTTTATAACCACAAACTGCCACACCCCTATTATGGATGAATATAAGTGTCACAGATTTGCCAGTGCAATAACATGGTAAAATAATAGTATATCATACACCAAGGTGGTGAAGACTGTTATTCACCACCGTGGTGTATATACAATGTTTCACAGTACCAGCCAAATTTAGGACAAACATGAAAAATAATTAATATTATACACTATTTCAATGCTAAAATATTACTTAGCGAAAGATCTTTACTGGGAAAACGTTGCATATTAACTTCTTTATTGTTGTTTTTACAATTTAAACACACAACAATGGAATACCATTATTCCTATATAATCCAGTAAATAAAGGAAAAAAGTTAACATTAATGACGCCCTATTTTCATCTTCCGGTTGGAAGTTGCATTTGGTACCTCATTAAATATAAGACAAAGTTCTGCATGAAAACGCGTGCGAGGGCGGAGAAAATGGCCCCAAAAGACCAGAAAAATAGGTTTTCAGCCAATATCTCCTAAAATATGGCGGTTAGAGATTTTTGATTCAGATAAAAATTAAAGTTCAGTTAATTCTCTACAAAAATGGTCCTCATGATTTTTCTCGAAAATTTTACCGGTTTCGAGAAATACGGCACCAAGCACACCTCGAATAATGTGCTTCTGTGCTGTATGCCGGAGAGCACAGTCCACACACATCAGCCACACATCAGCGGGGGAACAAATTATTCAATAACTTTGTGAAAAATGCATATTTTCTCATGATTCAAAGTTCATGTGAAAAAGGAATTCTGCTGCTATCATACCCTGTGAATTGAGTCACGCTTGACTCTTTTGGCCATATCGGAACACGGGTCAAACTTTCTGCTCCCGGGCAATTTTGACCTCGCCAGGAATTTGTTCCTATTTTTTTGTATTGCACTAATTTACTCAAAATTTTCCTGATTATGGGTCCTCATAAGGTCCTTTGCCATCCCTGAAATTTGTATACCCTAATTTTTTTTAATTTTCATTTAATCGTTGTTTATTGAATCCCAAATTTTTGCTGTTTTTTTAGCGTGGGGAAATTTTGTGAACAACCATCAATTAAAAATTTATACATGATCCGATTGGTCTCTATGATACATCATTTGAAAGCTTAGAATGTCTACTTTTCGATTGTGCAATTACTTTTTTTGACAAAGTCGTCCATTTTTCAATAAAATTAGAAAACGCGGGCTCAAGGAAAAAACGCACTTTTTTTTTGGTGGTTTTTTTCTCCCTGCTCTTTATTTCTAACATTTCAACACCTCAACTAGTGTAACGGGGGAATTCCCACCTTTCCATCGATGTATATAAGTCATACCTTTGATACCCCAGGGAAAAACCAGGATATCTAAATGTATACGCTATAATTTATTACTTTCGTTCCTCCGTCGTTCGCCGCGCGTGAGCTCTACGTGGCGCTCGTGTCGTCTGCTACAAACCATGCGGCATGAATGTGTTTGTTTTCTGTCATTATTTTGATACATATTATTGTCAATTATAGAGAGAAAAGTCATAAAAGTGAAGAATATTGAATAAATATTGACGTTTTTCGAATTATAAAGACAGCGATAATATGTTATCCCAAGAGGTAGAATTAGAGGAAACTGTAAACTCAGAAGAAGTTGTTGACGTGGTAGAGCTAGAGGGAGCTCTAGACCCAGAAGAAGTTCTTGACCAAGAATCAGATGATGACTGGTGACGAACAGATTTATGTCATAATTGCAATGTATTTTTATATACTTTTTTCATAAATTCACGGGCAACTAACCCGTGAATCTCTTGTACTTTTGTTAAAAATTTTCTATGTAATATTCTAGTCTATAATGTATTATTCTTGTATTATTATAGTGGGTTCTCCCGTTGATAAATAAAAAAATAAATAAAAAAATATATATATTTTTCTATAATAAATGAAACATGAAGAAGGTTTATAACTCGTTATTCCAAAAACCTCAATCGGTCTGGTTGCAAAAAATTTGCAAAAATTTGCGGAGAATCTGCAAGAAATTGTTGCTGAGTATTATGGATAAATATTCTTCACTCTTGAGGCATTTTCAGTTTTCCTTTCCAAAAACCTAATGAACTTCAGTATTTTGCCACATGTGCAAAGCTGATTGTTGCTAGATTCAGGTCCACTGGTGAGGTCCATCTTGCTAGAATTAATCTTATAGCCCGTTTTCCTAATAAGTATATCTTGAGGCCTCATCTGAGAGGAAAACAAGACCCTCGGAAACATAAATATCCATCAAAAGTGTCTGGTTACAGGGTTTCTCATTTATGGCACCGAGGATTTTCCCAATCTGTAAAATGTGGTGGGGCCTTCTACAATTGGTTTCCACAATCCAAAACATTGAGAATAATGAATTTCCAACACCCCCCAGCTCAAATTTTGTACAAAACTTGCATATTTCACAAGTCTCCAAATTTCCGGTTTTTCAACCCGATTTTTTTGTAGAAAATATTAATGTTTCGAAAAAAATCATAAGGACCATTTTTGTAGAAAATTAACTGAACTTCAACTTTTATCTGAACCGAAAATCTCTAAGTGCCATATTTTAGGAGACATTGGCTGAAAACCTATTTTCCTGGTCTTTTGGGGCCATTTTCTCCGCCCTCGCACGCGTTTTCATGCAGAACTTTGTCTCATGTTTAATGATGTACCAAATGCAACTTCCAACTAGAAGATGAAAACAGGGCGTGATTAATGTTAACTTTGTCTTTTTCCCCCTTCATTTACTGGACTAATATTATAATCACCAATATTAAGTACCTACAATGAATTAACGAAACCAATTATACGACCTCATCCAAAAATTCTATAAAACGTGGGTTACGTTTTCCTTTGAACTTTGAATACATGCGCAATTGATGAAAAAACAAATTACAGCGGTAGTGCGTTCACAACACAACTCCTTGAGTGTGATAGTTATACTTGGGTACAAAGTGAACAAGAACGACAATCCATATCAGTCAATAGTCGAAGTGAGAAGGAAGACAACACGCACGCGCTTACCAATAGCAAGTTAGGTGGTTGCATAGCAACGGGTCGATTTCCACCAATTGAGTATGTTCGGATTACGCGTTGCCGGATTGAAAGAGACCTATAATTTCTTTGTGAAAATGTTTATCTTTCAACATTTATTATTTGAAACACCTGTTAATGGACAAAATCCAATGACCAAACAAATAAAAGCCCCAACTTATACTCATCATATTTTTGATAATCAGAAGTCTTTTTTCGAATAGTTACCACTACTACTACCTCCTTTCACAGCTTTAGATAGGTTTACTAAACTATACACTACTCTTTTAAATAGTTCTTATTTTAAAAGCATTTGAGTGATAGTTTTATACTTTTACAAAAATCAATTCCATTTCAAGTCAATCAATTCAAAATAATACTGTCATTAACTGAACGATGGGATTTTATTTCATAAAATGTTTTGAAAAATACTTAATTAAATGAGATTCTATATGAGTAGATCTTTTGTATTCATCTTGTTGCGTTACGACGTCGTATTGTTGAAAAAAATTCACCGAACTCAATGGAAAATATGGATTGTGAGTAGCACTGAAAATGATTATAACTGACGTACAAATAATGCCGATGTTGTTCAAATACGGATATATGCTTATCTGCATGACGTATTTCTATCGTTTGTATCAATCCGATAATAATCAAATCAATATTTCAGTATAAAGCATGTATCTACTTCATTTTGATTTCAATATTATTATGCTGAGTATTCAGCTCAGTTCCGCCATCTTCGCTACTTTCCTGTATGAATCTCCAATCACTCAATATCCGATTTGGATTTAGTTATCTTCTGTCTGGTTTAGACAAGAACTTTTTCACTTCTGATGTTATCATTTTAGTATTCTTTTTTATCACCAAACCACCCGCATTTTTAAAAGTGGTGGAACCATTTTATTGTTCGATTTTTTCAATGGTTTTTTTGTCCGGAGGTGTAAAAAGGTAGAACGTGTCGCGGGACACACGGTAGGAACTTTAGTTCCTTTTAAGCAAAATTATGTAATACATCTGACGTTATAGTTAAACGATTTGCATAATCTTTGGTGGTCGAGTAGTAAGCATACCAGACTCTCACGCGGTAGACCCGAGCTCGATTCCCCGTGAGGAAGATTTTTTTATTGTTAATTTTATTTTTAAATAATTATTCTGCTTGATATTAATAACGACAACAGGTAGACGTTTGAAATATTTAGCAGAATATTCATTATTATAGATAATGGTACGGTACCCTTCATGAGGGAGTCCGACTGGCAACATCTACTTATAACAGCATCGTATATTTAAAAAGGGAAACCGTAGCAATATATAAATTTGACATTCAAGAACTGTACGTTTACCACAAAAATTAGTGGAAACATAAAATTGAATTGTTAAATTTTCAAATTGAAGTTATATTACAGTTTATAGAAATTTTTATTTTCTAAATTTTTTCTCAAGTGGGTCGTAGAAAAAATATGCTGTTCGACTCGTATGGATTGTCCATATCGCACTTGAACGATTGAGCACTCCGCCTACGGTGTCGTGCTCAAACTTTGTCCTCGTGCGATATGGCCATCATATCCACACTAGTTGCACAAACTACTATTTCTATCAAAATATGCCTTTTTACATTTAAAAACAAACTGCCAAATTTCAAATCAATTTATCCATCCATTTTAAAGTTATCGAATTAAAACATTCAAGTTTTCAAAATTTCAACACCCTGTATTTCGAAACGTAAATGTGCTAGACCCTTTAATCCTCATGTCATTTTGACAACCGATGCTGTTAATAAACAAAAAAGATCAATCGCGCAAAAAAAATTATGGAAATAATAGTAAAAATATATACGAACAAATTCAAGTAGATCACCAGCACTGCGAATACCAGCATAACCTGACGTAAAGAACTAAAGTTCCAAAATCATCATTCATCCAGTTTATTTCTCTCTCCTTCAAAAAGGTACTGGACAGGAATCACCGCCAAGGCATATCATCTGCTCAGTACTAGTCATAATATCTTTAAATTTGAATTTTATTCTTCCGGTTTTTATATAGCAGTGAGTAAATTTCCAAGTATCTGCTGATTTGATAATCTTCTCCAAGAATATGCTGCACCATGCCAATTTGCTATAAGCTGAAGACGCCTTTGGGTATTCCACCTTGGACCCCTTATCTAAACTGATTCAAATGCTTTTACATGCTTCCGTATTGTTTTATTGATTTAATTTATGACCAACATCAAAACAGAAGTTGGAAATTGGGACAGCTATAGCCATGACACAAAAATTTTGAGTTTTCAATGAAAATCAGCTGCCTCATCCATAGAAGGTATCTAGAAGGTCTCATCGGTCAAAGTTAGATTAAAACAATATAAAGACTGTAGAATAATCTTATTAATTCCGATTTGCCATTCAGTTTGACTAAAAATGGAGTACTATGTTTGATGGGATTACTCATTGAGCTTGTCTACTGCGATCTTTTCGGATCTGTTGTTGCCGACTGAATCTACAAGGTTTCGTCTGAAGACTATACTAGATTAGATTAAATTAGAATTGTAGTGGCTCTTTGTCCTATCCCACTGCGACCTTTGCATATCTATTGTGGTCCTCCCTATATTTAGAACTCGATATCTAGCTTTATTCTTTTTATTTGACTAATTAGGCTGGACCTCCTGGACCTCCCTTGCGTAGCTTTCTGCCCTCGGTTTTACTTCTCCGAGTAAGTGAAGATGCACCCTTGCTAGGCATTCGCATTCACAGAGTATGTGCTGCGCAGTTTCGTCTTCTTCCTGGCAGAACATACATAGGCTGTCATCTGCTAGGCCAATTGTGTGCATATGTTTCCTCAGCCTTCAATGTCCGGTCAGCATTCCCACCATCATCCTCATCGTTTCTCCAGTTTGACTTAGTAGGTCGTAGGACATTTTGGCCGAAGGGCTTTTGAGGAATAATTGAGCACGCCATTTTGGGAACTGTTTCACCTGTCTCTGACCTGGTGAGATTTCTCACTATTCCCGGGATTTCTGAGCAGGCCATTTTCTTGTCGGCATGTTTATTGTCGATTCTGCGACGCCGCAGAGGGTGAATGGTAAGATGACCTTGTAATAGCACTATGCGTTTGTTGATGACTTTGAAGTTATGATATGTCGCAATTGTGGGAGTGGTGGTAATTCAATGGTAAAAGAATAAAGCTACATCCTCAATCAATCTGCTAGCGAAGTGGCACTTCAGCTCGCGTGCTGCGAAACGGATACCCATCCTCAATCCTGTCAATTCAGTCTGCCTGAATGTTATCGCACATGCGCATTTTCATTGTTATTTTAAGGTAACGAGGTAATTAAAAAGTTCAACCTGTGATTATTCTTGTGAATAAAAGCAGTTACTACTTATCAAAGACAACAAATTAATATAATTACGATATTAGAAAATAATGTATGTTTGTTTACGAAGATAATGGAATAAAATAGAGTTAGGGTACCTAAATTATTTTCCCCATGATTAAATGCGCATGCAGCTTGCAAGCTTGCACTTCCAAGTCGGCGCGCATGTCAGCACGAAATTGAATTGAGGATACTTACGTTTAAACGTCATTGTCCCAGCACGCGTGCCGAAGTGCCACTTCGCCACTAAATTGATTGGGTATGTGCCTTTAGATTCCAAAAAATTGGATTATTTCCTCGAAATAAAAAAATGTAGAACTATAACAATTTTCAATATGAAAGTTTGTATCAGGTAATGTCAGTTAAATGTCATGTATCCATTTATATTTCCGGTCACCGGTTTTGCAATAGTACATACGCTTTTCAGTTAGTTCAGTGCTAGTTGAGATACTATTTTTTGAATAATTTGCATAATTTGCTTTATGGATAATTTATTTTGCATCCATTATGTACTCAACATTTCAGATGATCATTTTGGTTATGATGACCATATTATCCAGAATTTTAGTGGCTTATATTCGTCTTTATTTTACGTGTAAAGTTCGCCATGTTCGAATTTTACTTTTCACATTTTTTTTACTGAATGTTTTCATAAAAGGTCCATTTGGCCAGTTTAAATGCAAATTTAAATTTAGCCGAATTTCCCCCCATTTGGCATTGTGCCAAAAAATTAAAACTTAAATATTTTTTCATTTATAACTTCAATTTTCTTTTTTATCATTACCACATTTTATAAGTGTTTACTTATTAATTCAATGTGATGTTGTAGTATCATACCCATGAGTAATTTTTAATGACAGTTTTCCAGTTGTAACTGTTTCATTAAGGTAACTAAATTTTGTTTTATCACTTTATCCTATTAATATTGTTTTGGATATCAAATTTTGTAATTGCAATTTGCTTTCATGTCTTTTTATTTTAACGTAATTTTAATGCATTTTTTAAGTTTTAGATAAAATTCTTAATAATATTATGTTCTCATTTTGAATTCTCAATTTATTTTTTTATTTTTTCATTCTGTTATTTAACGTCGGTCTATTTCTGCGACTGAGGCTAATCACCGACGCCGGGAGCACTCTACCCCTAACCGGAAATTTTGGCGAACCCACTAGTGTTCCAACCAGTGGTAGCGTTCTTTAATGAGCCCAACATCAATGGACTCGGGACCTCGGTTTTACGTCTCCTCCGAAAGACGGCATATCTACATTATACCTCGTTGAATTCTCAATTTTGAACATCATGTTACATTACTTGATAAATAATTTTGTTTAAAATTTAACATAATTTCATGAGATCTTTGTTTTAAGTGTACCATTTCTTTCTTTTTGCAGCCTGATGATGGTAATTATTTACCGAAACTAGTAGCAAATTAATTGTCCTTTTATGGACAAGATTAAATATTGTGGTTTGGACTTCGAGTTTTATTGAACCCTTTTGTTTTCAAAAACCACATTTGAGATATGGATGAGCTCTTGGAGTTAAAAAAAATGTTTTTCTACGACAACCTCGATAAATGTTCATTTTGTAACCGTATCTTCAATCATAAACAAGCACATTTTGTACAGAATTTCATTTTTGCATCGGCTGCTAGGCAAGTTGCTGAGCAACAAATGCGAAATGGAATATTTCGTAGTTCGGGAGATATCGGCGGAAAACGGATTTTCGGGATCTCTAGAGCCATTTTCCGACCCTCCCACAAATTTCAGTCACCTGACATTTTGGGGGTTCAATGTACCCACTATTACCTGCAAATTAAAAAAAAAATTTTCTTGCTGGACCAGATGCCCATGTTGACGGTATTTTTCGCCTTCATTTATTGGACTATTAGGTCCACTCTAAAATCACAACGACTACGGCTTGTCAAATTATGACGTCCAGCGACAAATTGATGAAATGGCAGCAGATCGTTTCTGTCAAAGTTTTAGTAGGTAACGAGTAATTTCATAGTTGTCTTCTACAAATACATATAGTTATAGCTGTGACTCTGTTTTTCGTAAGCTTTTCAGAGACAACACAACAAAATCTCTGTGGGAATGTAAACGGTTTAGTTCGGACGGTTTGCTTATATGTCATAAACTATCGAAAGAAACGGATAATGCAACAGCAAGGAGCCGTAATCAAGGGAGGATTTATGAATGTGGAGCCCGAACATCGGCGAAGCGGCATAGCCGCGGTCTATTTTATTATTGCGGGTACTCAGTGCCCTAAGAATAATGAGATAGTTTTTGTTTTCAACTACCACATATTGTAAAACACAATTTTTGACTAATAAAGATTTATATTACATAGTTATAGGCTTCTATTTCTGTGTACCTATTAGAAATAGCAATAAAAAAAATTTACATATTTCTTCAATTCATATTTCAATTCTGATAGAAAGCCCATTAGCGGGGAATTCGGAGTAATGAAATATTATCAGTTTATTTCTCTCAAAGTTTTTGCAATGTATGCATGTATTAAACGTGAACGATATGTTGTCATAGAAAAAGTACTTGCCTTCGGCTCGTGCTGCAAATTTCATCCTCGTGCAAAATGGGCATCATTTTGTGGGACGCACCGGAATTCGGTCCCGCTACCTGCGGAAGGGACTACCTGTAACGGATTAAATTCGAAGTGTGGTCCCACCAGCGAAAATGCGATTTCGGAATTGGGTCCCATGTACCTACTATTTGTTTAATTTGACTTTTATTTTCCTTCACATTTTTTTAACGGTCAATTATACCATTTTGAAATAAAAAATTTTGTTGAGAAAGAAAGTCTTCTTTTTCTTGCGAAATTTTGGTTTTTGACGCAGTGCTACGCATTTTTACGTAATTTTCACATTGAACATCTGTAAGTGCTTTTATAAATACGTGGATGTTGGGATGGGGAGCATTAAACATTGCATTAAATTTTGCGTGGAATGATTCGCAGTTATTGGTGGTTCGCCTTACAGATGACGAAAATTCAGCCCAAACGTGCGGAGGAAATAAAGAATCAAAACATAAAAACTTCAAATTAGAAACCGTTGAGAAGCAAACTATTTTATTTTCTCGGTCATTAATTAATAGAAAATTTTCATTTGCGTTAGTCTTTATGTCGATGCTATTAAGTGTATTGTAAATACCATCAAATGTTTTTGTCACTTTTGGAAAAGTTTTCAACCTATTGTGGCTAATGTTTTTTCTTACTAACAGTAAGTCCCTACTTGTTACTGGAATGTCCCCTTTCTGTAATTCTGTATGAATTAGCTTAGATGGTCGACTTGAAATGTCGTCTATCGCCTTTCTTTTCAAGTTATTATTCATTTTTTGTCTCTCTAACTGATTTGGTAAGTCTACTTCATGTGTATGATTAATTACAGAACCCACGATAATATCAGATTCATTTAATTTGATGTATCTTTTACATTTTGTTTTGTTAATGCAAATGTATCGCTTGACATTATGAGATAATGATTTTTGAAAACAAAATTTAAACCCATCTTTTATTAATAAACGCTTACCCTTTTCACTCGTCATAGAGATGAAATTAATATTTTCCATGTCAAACAAACAAACAAAATCACAATAACGGACACAAATAAACAAGTCTTACACTCTGCACTTCAGAAGAACAATTGCTAAAAATAATCCTTAATACCCACATGAAATCTACCTGCTTCGACAGCGGACCGAATTACGAAATCACCCTTTCGGATTTGGACAAGGTCCCTGTGAGCAGGTAGCCCTTTTGCTAGGTACCCGGACCGAATTCCAAAACATCGATTTTGTGCTCATTGCATAATATACTATTTCCTCCTACTAAAAATTGTAGCTAAACATCGATCGATACAAACGTAAAAAAGTAATACAAATTTGATAAGTAAATTTTAGTTTTTATATTACTGTTTATTTTGACAAATTTTAGCAAATAAATCATGCTGCTATTTCCAACCGATAAATCTGTATAACTGTTGAAGGTTGAGGCGATTTCAAGCAGTATATTTCTTTGTAATTTGAGTTATCCCAAATATATACAGTTGGAAACAGTTTCCAATAATTTCCTTCGCAAAGCAAATCTCCAATTACAAAGTAAACATTTTGCGAGTGGTAAGTTATCGTCGTTTCCGCTTTATCCTGGGATTTTCCTCGATATTACAAATTTTTGTTTTTACATATATCGAAGTTTACCTCTACAAAACATAAAAAATGGAAACTAATTACTTTTAGAAAACGGAATTTCCACATAAGTATAATCTTTATTATCTTTTCGATTGGCTGGTTATTCAATGCATAGACATTAGATATGAGGTTTAATTGTTCATTAACCAAGTCTAGGAGATCTTGTTCGTTTTAATAGCTACGAAGGATTTCTATAACAAAAGAGCGTTGACAGTTTCAAAAGGGATAAAATGGAAATCCTCTTGAAATAATGCGAGAGACAGACATTTAGCCGTAACTTTCCATCGGCCAGGGTTACAAAAATATCCAACTTAATATTTTAATCAAAATGTTTGACCATATTGACGTATACGACCTGTAAAAGCCTAAATATACATGGTGTCCCAAGAAGATTGGAATAAATTATACCACATATTCTGGGGACCGGCATAGGTTGATTCAACCTCACTTATACAAAATTCATACAAAAAACGTGTCGCGGGACACACGGTAGGAACTTTAGTTCCTTTTAAGTAAAAATTATGTAATACATCTGACGTTATAGATAAACGATTTGCATATTCTTCGGTGGTTGAGTAGTGAGCATACCAGACTCTCACGCAGTAGACCCGGGTTAAATTCCCCCTGAGGAGGATTTTTTTTATTGTTAATTTTATTTTTAAATAATTCATGAGGGAGTCCGACTGGCAACATCTACTAATAACAGAATCGTATACTGTACGTTTACCACAAAATTATTGGAAAAATAAAATTGAATTGTTAAATGTTCAATTTGAAGTTATAGGTATTACAGTTTATAGAAATTTTTATTTTCTAGATTTTTTCTTAAGTGGGTCGTAGAAAAAATATGCTGTTCGACTCGTGTGGATTGTCCATATCGCTTGGATCGCTTGAACGATTGAGCACTCCGCCTACGGCGTCGTGCTCAAACTTCGTCCTCGTGCGACATGGCCATCATATCCACACTAGTTGCACAAACTACAATTTCTTTCAAAATATGCCCTTTTACATTTAAAAACAACCTGCCAAATGTCAAATCAATTTATCCATCCATTTTAAAGTTATCGAATTAAAACATTCAAGTTTTCAAAATTTCAACACCCTGTATTTCGAAAAGTAAATGTGCTAGACCCCTTAATCACGCACAAAAAATTATGGAAATAATAGTAAAAATTTATCCCAACAAATTCAAGTAGATCACCAGCACTGCGAATACTAGCTTTGCATAGAATTTCAATATAGCATCGGTGGTTCAGTGGTTAGAATGCTCGCATTGCACGCCGGCGGCCCGGGTTCGAATTCGGGTGGGAGCATATTTATTATTTATTATATTTAGAAAAAAAGGTAAACGAGAGAGAGACTCAGGAGGCACAAGCACACAAAAGCAAGGCACATAACGAAGCAATGTAACATAACGCAGCGTAACGTAACGGTCAGATCTTTTGCGTCGTGACCCCTGGTCGCTCAAACATAACCTGGCGTAAAGAACTAAAGTCCCAAAAAAGTTACATGGGGATTTATTTGAAAATTCCACACATGTAATTTTTAACCAATCAGAACGTGTATTTCTGACAGATCACCATCGCAACGAATGAATTTTAGTGGACTTATTTCCTGGTGGGCACCCAACAGCAAATTATACTATAATTTTTTTTGACTTTTATAATGACAGAATATTATTTTTGACAATCTAATTTTTATTTGCTCACATGATAATTTTGATTCATTTCAACTACAAGCTTAGATGTTCTCTAAATTCCTTGAACCATTAAGATTAGGTACTGCTCATATTAAAAACGCAATTATTATATATAGCAGGTTGATTGGAAGTAATGCTTGTTGGAACTTTAGTTCTTCACGTCAGTTTGTTTGAGCGACCAGGGGTCGCGACGCAAAAGATATGACCGTTACGCGTTACGTTACGCTACGTTATGTTACGTTGCTTCGTTACGTGCCTTGCTTGCGTGCTTGTGCTCTCTCCTTAGACTCTCTCTCGTTTACGAAGCAGCGATTCATATGCTCTGGCCGGGATTCGGTGATCTACTTGAATTTGTTCCGATAAATTTTTACTATTATTTCCATAATTTTTTTTTGCGCGACTGATCTTTTTTTTCATTTCGAAGAAATTTAAATTATTTTATTCGGAATTTATTTCAATATGATCGCGCAAAAAATGGTATAAGCATCTCGAACGTTAGGGGTAATTACAACGTTTGTATGTAGATTCCTCTCGTAAAATTGGACAAAATGATTTGAGGATTTAGGGGTCTAGCACATTTACTTTTCGAAATACAGGGTGTTGAAATTTTGAAAACTCGGATGTTTTAATTAGATAACTTTAAAATGGATGGATAAATTGATTTGACATTTGGCAGGTTGTTTTTAAATGTAAACGGGCATATTTTGATAGAAATAGTAGTTTGTGCAACTAGTGTGGATATGATGGCCATATCGTACGAGGACGAAGTTTGAGCACGACGCCGTAGGCGGAGTGCTCAATCTTTCAAGTGCTATATGGACAATCCACACGAGTCGAACAGCATATTTTTTCTACGACCCACTCAAGAAAAAATCTAGAAAATAAAAATTTCTATAAACTGTAATATAACTTCAAATTGAAAATTTAACAATTCAATTTTATGTTTCCACTAATTTTTTTGTGGTAAGCGTACAGTTCTTGAATGTCCAATTTGTATAATGCTACGGTTTCCCTTTTTAAATATACGATGCTGTTATAAGTAGATGTTGCCAGTCGGACTCCCTCATGAAGGGTACCGTACAATTATCTATAATAATGAATATTCTGCTAAATATTTCAAACGTCTACCTGTTGTCGTTATTAGTATCAAGCAGAATTATTATTTAAAAATAAAATTAACATTAAAAAAAATCGTCTTCACGGGGAATCGAACCCGGGTCTACCGCGTAATAGTCTGGTTTGCTTACTATTCGGCCACCGAGGCACATGAAAATTGTTTATCTATAACGACAAATGTATTACATAATTTTTGCTTAAAAGGAACTAAAGTTCCTACCGTGTGTCCCGCGACACGTTCTACCTTTTTTCTTGATTTGGAGATTCGGGGATTGTCTTTGCAAGTACTTGATGAAGACGAAAATTGATGCTGTTCGAAATAAACACATTTGGTGTGGAATTTTCTTACCGAATACCACACGAGGTCAAATTAAATCCGGAAATTTTTTCTCGCTCATGAATATTTTTAGAAAATTCGTCTTCGACTCGGGACTCGGGATAATTTTCAAAATATTTATGAGCTCGAAAAAATTTCCGGAAATAATTTGACCTCTAGTGGTATTACTAGTGAAAATTTAAATTAATTTTTGTATCGCTGCTCTTAAACAGTGTAACGTAATTTTTTTTTAAATATATGACATACGACGACCCATATACTAGAAGTACTAGCGCTCACTTATTTCTATTTAATATGGATTTTCAGAGGAAAACAGAGCCCTTTTTGACCCCCAAGTTTTGAGGGGTACAGCTAGGTAACAAAATATATGGAACGCCACTGAAATGTAGAAGTGATCGACTCTGTAGCAGAATAGCGTCAGTCAAATATTATCACTTTGGCACTGCAGCAGCATAGTGTCAGTCAATCATAGCGCTAGATTAAAACAGAGGAGGACCAAATAGCGCTATTTTGACTGACACTATGCTGCTACAGTGCCAAAGTGATAATATTTGAATTAATACTAACGGTTTTAATAAGATAATTGTTTTAGTTACGTTATACAGAATGTATAATGTACCTGGTGTATAAGAAAGCAGCACATTTTATATTTTAGTTAATTGGAAAAACGAGTTTTGATTGAATTGAATTATAATTAGATAAGTCAAAAAATTTTTTCAATAATTCTCAGTCAATTCTGAATTATTTAGGTTAAAAAACTTCGCCGAAGCTTGTTATATAATCGGTGGAAGGAAAGGCGAAAATTCTTGACTGGAGTGATTATAACTTTGCTTCAACAAAGTTTAATAAAGTAGATCCCGTTAACAAGCCCATTTTTAATCATCAGATAAATGACAAATTAAGTGGTTTTAAGTCTCCTGCAGCCGATAGAGGAATTTTCATGTTTGTTTTTCTCATTTTCATTGAAAAGTTTGTACTCCCATAATAAAAGGGATCATATACGAAGAATGGTAGGAAAATCCGCAAGTTATATAGGTATTAATTATATAAAGTAGTATTAAAGTTTCCTGTAAAATTGTCGTATTTAATAAGGCGCGTTACCATTATCAATAGATATCGCAGAATCATATTCTAACGCTTTAAAAGTTTTGAAAAGTGTAATTCAATATCCGTCGGTGCACGTCGGTGTACAGGGAATGAAGCTCAAA
Organism: Galerucella calmariensis; assembly: GCA_910591675.1. Lineage (NCBI taxonomy): Eukaryota > Metazoa > Arthropoda > Insecta > Coleoptera > Chrysomelidae > Galerucella > Galerucella calmariensis. Next base: position 40,215 of record CAJUYG010000782.1, read on the forward strand.
AAAAGGTAGAACCTCGCAATTTTTTCGTCCAGCATGGATTGACTTGAAATTTTAACAGGAGGTAGGTGATAGCCGAAGGTTCAAAATCTATATCGAAGCGAAGGGTGCTAAACGGTTTTTAGGGGTGAAAACTACCCTTATAGGTATGTCAAAAATCATAAAATAACATTTTAAACCTGAAAATGGGTAAGATTTGGTTTGGATAAGTTGAATGATCGTTTTGAGCTTTGGAATACAATTTTATCATATTTCAGCCCTTAAAAATCAGCTTAATGTAAAAAAAAACGAATCCTTAAAAAATGATTTCGCCTCTGATTGATTTGCATAAAAATTTGGGATTAGGCTCAACTCACCCTCTGCTTTATATATTATGTCATGCCGACGAACCCTGATTGTTTCTTAGGGGTGAAAACTACCCCTAAATGTCAAAAATTAAAAAATAGCATTATAAATCTTAAGATAGGTGAAAATTGGTTTGATTTAGTAAAATGATGAATTTGTTACATTTAAAAATACAATTTTATACTTTTTCAACCCTTAAAAATCAACTGTTATTAGTGTTATAGGTAAAAAAAAATGTTTTGCCAAGAGAAAAATAATTAATGCTAATAGGGATTTGCTCAATAATTCTGTTGTAAAAAAATGTGTCACGTGCATTAAGTAACTTTTCAACCTTTAAAAACCACCCTTCACAACATTGCAATTTTTATAAACTACTGTAATAGATATAAATTAAAAAAAAGTAGACTTAAGTACAAAAAAAAATTTATCAACATAAAAATGCGCTGTATTTTCACATATATTAACATAAATAAATGATTACATTTACAATTACAAATACAAATACAAATATAATTTTTAAATATCTGTATCATCAGTTTGATCTTCATCGTGGTCGATGTCATCTTCATCTTCTTCGATCACTGGTGGACTAGTATTGCAGTCTTCACCTGAGCACCCAGAACAAGTGGAATTGCAATATAATCCAACTTATTTGCTTCATTTTTGATGATAAAAAGTTTATTCAAAAACGATTTTGTAGGGTTTTTCAAGAACTACACGGATCTCTAAGTTAAATCTTTTTAGACCCTTTCGTTTTTAAATGGGGTGAGTTTAAAGGGCTAAAAAAAGGTGGTGCTCGTGCGTAAATAGACGTTTTAAACGGCTATGTCTCGTCGAATATTAATTGTACAAAAAATCTACTTACAGGAACATTTTTGTCATAAAAAAAGCTACAATTTCGTTTTTTAACTTTGCCTGTACCTCTAATATTTTCGGAGTTATTTTGAAAGAAAGGGTAAAAAATACAAAATTATGAAAAATAACTTTTTACTTTAAGCCATAATTTTTCGAAAACTATGAATTTCAAATTGGTCAAACTTCTTGGACATATTAACCATACATGTACAAAGAGAATTGCACAAGGGTAAAGATCAATTTTAATTAGGGGGGTAGTTAGGGGGTTGTTTTCACCGAATTTTTTGTAT